>OX104024.1:23868678-24101155 GCA_944470205.2 Schistosoma margrebowiei
CATGCGTGTATGGCATACAGGAGAATCTTTTCCGCTCTCTGTGATGAATAATTTAATGAGACAGATTGATCAACTTTTAATATCAGACTAGTACAAAGTGTTATCCTTAGATGAATACACACTATTAACAGAATTTTTCAAAATTTGTATTGGTGTTTTGAGGCAACAATTTTCATATATAAGGTTGTGATTTGAGATTGAACAAAAGTTTAAATAACGGTAGTTAGTTAGATAAAAACTTCACTAGCTTATTCTAAATTGAATGTTTCGTTGACCTTTTTAAGGTCAACTTGTCTTTTTAGTTAATGGGGTTGAAGAGCTTACATACCTATCTGAGGATCATATTTGGGATTTACTTGAAGCTCATACAGATAAATTTGAAAAGTCGGTAACATAATCAGGTCACAGGTGCCTGAACATCATTATGATTGTGAACCGAGTGAGATTACTGAAAAAGGTGATGTAATTCAGATCATTTATTTTGTTAATGAAGGATAAACAACAAAAATGACCATTTGTATTAAAACTTCTTACAATTTTTTTCGCTGAACTATTTTTGTTAACTGTAAGACTAAGAATTATTACGAAAGGTCTACTGGATGGATAATTATGTTTATAAAATGTGCGTGCCTTTCATTTCTTAAAATGTCCCCCCTCCATAACTGTTAATTTCAATAATTCATTACCTTTTTAAAATATTTATTGTTCTGTTCTCGTTTACATTTAATTTTTTAACATGAAATGAAATAGTTACCCACAAATATGCTAATGTATCCTTACTTTACTTTAAGGAGTTTGATCGTCAACAATCTTTCCGTGTACATGAAATGTTCGAGGAAATCGATCGGATTTTATTTGATAACCCGAATCTAGATCTACAAGATTCAATACTGAGGTATACATCAATAACAACAAATGTTGACGATGAACCGTCTCAGCATATGAATACTTCAAATATTATCAATTCACATTCATACACGGATGATTATAATTTAATGGGTTTAGATAATTTTGGATTATTATCTTTAGATTCAATTGAAAATCGAAACCCACGTAAGCCATGTTTTCTTTAAATCTAAAAATCTATTTAATTTTTCTTTTTCTTGTGCAAACTGTACAAAAAGTAGATCAATGAGTGTGCAAACCTTATTTGTTGAAAATATCTGTCCAGCACAAGGATTTTGACAAGAAAATATTAATGTGAATCAATCATATCTCATCAGGCTCAACGTGGCTATATAATTCGATTGACAGGAATAACTTTACTGCATTTCATTATGAGTTTGATTTTAGTCTCTTGAATATCCCGTAATTTCGAGCCAGTATAGTATATTGCCTATTTATTAATAATCTATTTTATTGATGGTTAAAAAGTTCACTCCATAAATTCTATTCATTAAAAACCTTGGAAAAATATACAATCCTCTCTAAGCACATCAGTTTTTTCATATAAAATACAGTTGTATATCTTTTGAAAGTGACATTGTCTGAAAAATTTCCTTCTCTAAATCATATTTCGTTCTTTAGTTAAGTTTATGAATTCGATTTATAATTGTATTTAATGCCTAGTAGAGGTTTTAATCAGCTTTGCTCAGTAAAAATGATATTTATTTATCTATTTACCAGTTTTATTGATTTCATGTCGGGATGATTCTAAAGTCATATGTGTGGTAAATTCCAATCACTTTAGAATAACTGGCATAATTCTAAACTTTACGTTAGTTTAGCAGCTTTGAAGATATTCTAACTTAGACCCCAAATGTTTACTGAAGTAAGTACCGTGAATTGACGAATAATCGAAAGCAAATAATTACTACACACGTTTTCGCTCTGTTACAAGGTAAACACTAAAGATTTTTAGCTCAGTTAGCTAGAACACCGAAAGCATTCACTCTTTAGTAGTTTTACGTCTTGTAAAAAGTAAGTTCAGTCGTCCATCCTTAATTCTAGAGTTATTTTAAACATTATTTTACTCTTATGATCGTTCTCAAAAATTGCAGTAATAAATGCATTTTATTCTGGGTTTCGTGTAAATTAAATTTTCCTTAAATCATGCTATCAATATCGATTATGCACCAGTTAGGCTACTCTGAATTTTAGCGGATGAAGCGTAAAAAGTAATTGTAATTCATAGTTGTATATTTTCGTGATATGAGTACAAACAAGGATTCAACATACAATCAATTAGTGGATTTGATACTGAATATTTAAAATGGGACGGAAAATTATTATAAGAGGGATAGGGCGCGAAATAAGTGATTAGAAGTAATTAAGATTGATATATATATATATATATATATATATATATATATATATATATATATATATATATATATATATATATATATATATATATATGCTGTCACTGAAACAAAAGAACCAAGCAATAAAGGTAAAAGTGTTTCAAGGGAATCACTTTAATTATCATTATAATTCTTCACTTATCTATGCTTACTGTACTTAGTTAATAATAATAATTAAGTTTTATCTAATGAGTATTTCCCAATGCATCAGTTTGCTTGGAATTAAACTGCATTTTACTATTGGCTAACTTAATGAATGGATTTATAACCATACGTTTCTTTCAACCAATTTAGCCGGCTAGCCGTGTTCATTGTGATGGCCTCTACTTAGGCATCTGTTACGCTTGGATGCTTTTAATTGGCAATGATTTTATGGGACTTTACACATAAAACCACTCGTTCCGTTATAAATTTAAAGCAATCTGATCACACACTTACTTGTATAAATATTTATATACGAAAAGTGTCCTTATTTTCCTTAACTTCTAATTTATCTAGTGTAGCCTTCATTTTTCATACATGTCATAGCAAATAAGTGTGTGATAAGATTATTGGAAATGCATTGTGTTAATATACCACATAGTTCTGATAAACCTTTTCTTGTCGTTCCATGATCTACATTTCTATGCTATGGACAAAGTATCTTGAAGTCCTAGCATGGGACTCCTCAGCAGTGCGCATCCACGATCCCACACCCTGCGGGATTTGAACCCATAACCTATCAGTCTCGCGCGCGAGCGCTTAGCCATTAGACTACTGAGCCGTTGCCAGTGGAGTTCAACCAGGTCTGTTGTGAGACATCAACTCATTGAAGACAATAGTTTACGGTGACGCAACTTCGTGGATTGGTTGAAGTTAGACATTAACACCGTTGGATGCCGGCTCAGTGGTCTAGTTGGTTAAGCGCCTGGCGCGAAACTGATAGGCCCTTTGTTCGAATCTCGCAAATTGCGGGATCGTGGATGCGCACTGCTGGGGGGTCCCACGCTAGGACCAAACGGCCGTCCAGTGCTTCCAGGTTTTCCATGGTGGTCTAGTTTCAATTGACTCATGATTTCAATCAGTGAAATATTTATTCATTTGGTAAGTTGTAAGAGTTATCGCATAATCATGTCAAATCAATAAAAGTTTTTTTTACAGCAATCTGAAAAAGCCTTATTTTAATGATCTTTACTTGTTATCAACAGGAACTGGTATTCAATCCAGAAAAGTAACCTGAATGAAAAAGTTATTCGACATAAAATTTTAGGATATAAGTTTACGTTAGAAAGTGATGATTTAGTTGACATTGAATGCTTTTCTCGAAATTATTTTAATAAATTAGAAAATATGTAAATAGGTTAATAGGTATTGTTGTTTTCTCAGTGTAAATGTACAAGAATTCATGATTAATTAAAAAAACAAAGTATATATCAAATATTTTGATCAACATGGGAGTGGAAATTCATTTGGGTTGTTAAAGACACAAAGCAATAAATATACACCCTTATTGTACATATGTTTTGTAAATAGAAAGAAGTGAGAATCTATTTTGTCAATTACTCTGAAGGTCGACAAATGTACACAGTAACGTAACAGTTTCAAGCAAGCATGTTTTAGATTTTCAACAGTGAAGCAAAATATTTGGAACAAATTAAAGTAATATTTTATAATCAATAAGCTAAAGAGCATGAGCGACTCTAGAAGAAAGAGATCTTAAAGTTCACATAAAGCTGTATATCTCTGACAATTGGTTATTCTTTACCATTATCAGAACTTGTAACATAATACATTATTTTATTAAATTCCAGTAAGGATAACCTTATATTTATTTGGTTTATATTGAAAATCAATTATGGTCTTACATTCTGTCATGTTCATGACAGCTTAACTTTTCTCTTTGCCCGATGTATAAAAATCCAGTTCATTCTGAAACTTTTACCCATTTATTGCAGTTGATACTAGGAAGTTTTGTTGCAAACTTTAATAGATTTTTTTGTAAATACTAATATTAGCTGAATGACTTGTGGTGTAAAATTCGAAAAATTTTTCTCTAAATTTAAAATAAACCATTATTTGTCTGGATATTCTGTGTTCAAGGTGTATTGATACCTTTGACATTGATTAAATGACTTACTTTTTCCCGAATGTTCATTGAAGTTTATTAAAAGTAAATTTGTAAATAGTGTTTATCAGGTTTGATAACGAGCTCATACCACATTTCTTGTCAGGTTCTACGTTGTCTATTATTAATTGATTAACCATATACCATAAACTTTTTTGGTATTTTTTCGTACCAACTATGAAATATCTACGTATCAGCTGATTCTTGTGCAGATTAAGATTTAAAAAAAACATTATCAAACGGAGTAGGAAAAATGTGACATCTCATTGAGAACGGTATTAATAAAAATCGGTAAGTATTTTCAATAATGAAATCAGTAGCCAAGACTTTTAAATCGTGAAATATAATTGTTTTATTTTTCTAGACTCATTAGTCAATAGTTGCCTATTTTATGTAGAACCATTCTGAACTAAATTTGACGCTTTCTAACTAACAATTTCGTTTAGCTTATGAATCACAATCTACCTTGTGAAATTTTAAATATTTCTTGGATTATTTAGCCATCTCATTCTGTTCATTATTGAACAACATCTTACTATAGTCATGAGATTTTTACCAAACCTTTGTAATATCTCATTTTACAAAAAAGACAATTTTATGAGTAATCATATCGTTAAAATGCAGTATTTAAATAAACTAACTAGCATTACAAATCCTACTTAGTGATAATACCGAAGGAATTTTTATATACTAGTAACAAATAATTCCGCATCTACTTCGTAACAGATATTAAATCATATTCTAAAATATATCGATGTCTAACATATATGACATTGTTTCTAAATTGTCCTCTTGTCTATTGTGCTAAATCATGAATTAATAACTGAGATATTTTATTTTGGATTATCAACCGATAGATTAATCTGTAAACATTATGATATTTTGTATATTGTCGATTAGTGACTTTATCCCAGATGCTAGTTTATATAGCCCCTGAGTTATATTATTATTCAATTAAATATAATATAAACTGAATGAAAACCATAGACACTGTTATAGATTATTAATAGTAAGAAGAAGAAACATAAGAATAATGAAAGATACAGTATTTGGCATTAGATAAATTTTATTTTAATATTAAGCCACTCATACTCAAAACTGACCCAGACCATTCTTTTGTTATAAAGATCTATTTTCACCATCTCGAAATCACAACAAATAACTGTTACTTTATCAAATTTAAATATAACTGAAAATAAATATCATACATAATTTAGACATTTACAAACATGAATTTTCCTGCATAGATAATTTATGTGACAATAGTCAATATAATCACTAATTAATTTATTGTTTACGGTACATTTAAGGAAAATAAATTAGTTTTGTTGAATAATTATTTGAAATTTACAAATTTTGTTTTAAACTAAGTCAAAGTAAACATTCGTTCTCTCTTGTTATGTTAAGTGCAGTGTATGTATTTAGTTTGTTTGAAATGATTAATAGAAAAAAAAGTTATTATTTAAGTAATTTGTTTGTTTGTTTTTCTTTAATCAAAATATTTTTACAGCTTATCAGTATCCTGATCATTTTAATTCATCAGTTACCAACTGTATAAATAGTAATCCTTGTGGAATTCAAGATCATTTATTTTATGAATGTAAAGACTGGTTATCTCGATTCCCACATTTACGCGTTGTTGGTAAACAAATAAAATTTTCTGATGAAAATAAATCTACTTTTCATCATGATGATAGTGATCTCATATCAGGTAGAAAATATTATTTATTTATTTATTACTTCAGTATTTGATTTCTAAAACCAGCAATACTATGAATTTTCACTAGAAAATATAGGTAAAACGTCTTAAGACGAAAACTAGTTTTCATAAAATTATGCTTGGACATAGTTACAAATGAAAGCTTCTCCGATTACTTTACATTTAATGTGTAAATGTGTGTTGTGAAGGTTCTTGTATTAGGTAAAAGCCACAACGATATAACATTTTGCTGTTGGTTTCAGTAGCTTGCCTCTGTAATGATGTTTTCAGACAGCAAGAGTTTCATGAAAGCCTGTCATTGCTTATTTCGGTTACCTACCTATCAGGATTTATATGGGTTCCCCCCTGAAATAATAAAAAAACATACACTTCGAAACTTTTTTCTGTTTGCCTTATAATAGAAGTCATAGTGTAACAATGATTCAGGATAGAGAAATAAGGGTATATACAGAGTTGTGGCACCGGGTTTTAGGGATAGATTATAGGGTCAATTTTTCAATGTCCCGGTTTTAAGCATTACTATTTACCACTATTTGATGTCAGCTTCATGTACATTTGTTTAGTTTTGTGGCTAAAAGCAAACTAAGAATTTGCCCATACGGACAAATCTATTTTTTTTAAAGTCACGTAATTTCGCTACCATTGTTTGTCTTCTTGATGATCACTTTACTTCGTACACCTTAAAGTATAAATTGGTGGTAATCAACAAGGAACCTTGGACCTAAATTTTCTGCCGATAGATATTCTTCAGTAAGCTGTACCTATAATCTTGAGGAGACTGATTCTCTCTGACACACTCGATCACATACCACACAGCTTCACAATCACAGATTGCCACTGATCTATCTGGTCTCGGCTGACCTCCTGTGGGACTAAGACGTATTTACAATTGGTTGATCACTGAATAGTGATTACTGTCATGTATATCAGGCAATTCTTATTGGATTTCTAATTTTACCTATCATGTTGCGATGTGGCCACTAGTCAAGTGACTCGGCAACGCGTGGATCATGTTAAGATGTAAGGTGGTGCTTAGAGGTAGTTGACAGAAAACTCTAGACCTGGGTTTCGTGCTGTTTGACACCCACCAGCAAGGTGTGTGTATAATCTTGAATAAAATGATGCTCCTTTGCGGATTTGACCCCATGTCAAAGTATAACACAGATCGCATTCTGAAAGGAATCTGGAAGTTGTAAAACCCCGCTTATTCAGTCAATTGGAATTTATGGCAATAACAGAAAACACCGATATCAAATATTATTAAGCACTCCGACTTGCTGAAATCTAGAATAAATGTGTACACTCAAAATGCAGATGACCAATAAGAAGCTATCTTCTAAATTATACCTTTACTTCAAGTTCATGATAAGAATTTTGTAAGCAGTTGTTGAAATTCATTACAGCCAGCGTAGTTTGTCCTTGCTTTCTATGATTAGTCGGTTTGGAAGTTCTAGGATTACTATAAAATGGTGCATGCGGATATTCCAATTTAGAGATTATTATTCGTCTTCATTGGCATTGGGTTGTATTTCTGTCAGTTATAAAGCGTTTTCGTCTCATGAGCAAGTATTTCGTGAGCCAGGTATATCTGATTTTTATTCGTAGAATTAAACATTTATCAAAACTTTAGTGTACAACGTGATATATTTTATACTGAACCTCCACAGAAGCACTCGAGAAAATGACAACAATCGTCTCATACCAAATGATCGAGATGAGTTTTTTGAAGTTACATTTAGATGCCTATGATACAGTAACTCACAAATGACATCACATGAAGCTATAGCATGAATTGGCTGAAGTTAGAAGTGTGATTTAGTGGATTTTAATATAGTTATTGTATTTCTGAAATAACCTCAAGGTTCTGGTCTCATAGGTACCCACTACTAGGCCATCTAACAATTAGGAAGCAACAGCTAACTACCGCTCTATAGTTTTCAGTAGTCCTCCAACTAATATTAGTTCACAAGTACTGACAATTATTTTTAAAATTATTTTATTATTTTTATTCTCAAAGTGCATGTTAAAATAATGATATTTTGTCAGATTCTTTTTTGACCGTAATGGAACTTATTTTGACAAGTGTCTCAATATCAAACTGTCATCAATTCATATTATTTATTTTACATAACGCTTATTTTAAATTTTTATAGAGTTCTCTAACATGATTAACGTATCAAGCACAAACGTGGATACATCTCTGAATATGAAGAAAGTCATCACTGGCAGAAGGTTAAATCATATACAGTAAGCTGGTTTTGTAGGCCTTGTATACATATTTATTACTGTTATTATCCCACCCCTACATTAAGGGAGACCACATTTAAATTTCTTCAGAATTTGGATGCCTCTATCTCAAGGATGAAAAACTAAAACTAATTTCCTTGTTGAAATCTAGTTATAATATTTTATTTCAAGTTTTCCTTATCGTCCTCATACAATTTTAACCTTTTCGTTAGATGTTTGAAGTTCTGTATGGACTTAAAATGGTATCAGCTATTCGGCAATGTTACGTAATTAGTGATCCTTCGCAAGTACTAATAAACACACACAGTTTTAATTTGCTATAATTATCATGCCTTGTGTTTCGTTTTTAAGAGGTTTATTTGATTCCTTTTTCAACATCTAAAATAAAAAGACATTTGTATTACTGTTCTTATTATGTGACATAAATGATTGCTCGCATTTCTCAGTACTTTTTACCGAATTAAAATTCGCTGATTACATTCTAGTCGCTTCACGTAACGATAATGTAATATGTGTGAGAACCAAAGTGCTCTTCCATCTTTTAATTGATAATTCGTACAGTGCATTCGTTCACTTGTTAGTTTGATATTTGTGAGAAAGACGGTTGACTGTACTGGAGAACACACAAGTTAGTCAGACACAACAATTTGGGATCTTCAAGGTTTTTGTGTTGATTTATATAGAGAAACTTTATACCAGGAGGGTGAAGAGAAATCAACAATAGTCGAAAATATTTTTGAAAATTTCCAAGAGATAACAAAGAATATTAGAGCTCTTATACTCTTTGGTTTTCGATATCGAAAAGAAAATAAGAGAAATAGAAAGGATTTTGTAAAGAGAGGAAAAATGGTGTTGTTTAGAAATTGAAAAATAAAACATTGAGGACGTACTTACTATGCTAATCGATATTCAGTCACGTGATTTAAAAGTACGTCAGTTTAAGTAACCTGTTACAGATATGATATTTCATCAATGTTCCCCCCTATTGATTTTTAGATATATGACTGAATTACACTCAAGTACACCATATGCATATGTATCTGTGGAATTCAGAAGCCCTACCATTGAGCTTGTTCGTAACATTTCGAACTATTTTCGAAGAAACACCCTACGGACACATTTAAAATATGTCTTACAGTAAACTACTTATGAAGACTTGTCCGTAATAAGCATTAAAAAACAACTAGATTTCCTGAGAATATGTGAAAACGAAATATAGTAACTTTGATTACTGTTCATCGTCCATATTCAGTCAAGGACTTTGTGAATGAACAGTACTGCTTTTTTTAATGCAATATCATTGTAATTGTTTTGGGTGACTAACTTGTATTGTACGGATTAAACCTCTAGCTGGAATTTTGATATGATAATAACAAGCCAGTTGATATCTACAGTTTAATTGGTCTATTTATTTTTTTCTCCATAGAAGTGAAATGGGGAAGATTGAAGAACATCTTTCTAATCCACCAACATCCACTAACTGCATGGAGGAAGAGATATTCGCTATAGATGGTGAGTATGAAGAATATATGGATGGTGTAACCGTAAGCAGGTGAGTATTTATTGGAATATGAGTTAGAAATGCTCATGTTTACATGACAACATATTACGAACAGAGTTGTATCTAAAGTAATATTTACAAATGTTTCCGAAAAAATTTTATTTGAACTAATTTTCCTTACCCTTTCTATTAATAAGTAGTTTACTTATAAAACCACAAAACCTCTTTGATTATCGCTTCGAAAACATCAGTAAGAAAGTAGTCAGAACTTATGTCGAAGAAATATCTGACTGAAACTATAAACTACTTCACAGGTTGAAATTCGGGTACAATGTTTCGTAATCTGTTTTCTGTACGTCGTATTTTATTTTCAGTCAACATTCATGACTAGGAATCTAGTACACATAATGGTGAATTGCTACTGAGTTGCATTGTTCACTTTGTTGCAGTTTTATGAACTGAAAGTTTAGAGGATACCTGTATCGTCATTAAAGTTTCCATTCCATTAAGTAATGTCTGTTTGAGAGATTAAACCATAATAAACATTTTCCACTCATAGAGTATTACTTTGCTGTTTATGAAAGGATTGATCCTTATTGCTCTCACTAAAGATAAACACGCTAAAATTTGCTTAGCTTTTCATGTGTCAAGTGGTTTTAATGCTTTTATGGGAAGTGAGAAGTAATGGACATGGATGTCATATTATTTGGTATATCAGACCTAACATTTTCTAGTGTTAGCTTTAACTGTTGTCATCGCTTTAGTTCGAACAGATAATCACTATCTTTTTAGAACACATTCCTTTAGTAGATAGAAAGAACTTAGTAAAAAGTGTCTAGATGTTATGTAGTTTAAAAAGTTCTTTATGTTTCACATTTTTCATCGTTCTTTATCAAGTACAAATTTTATTTGTTCAGGTAAGCTAAAGCGTACTAAATTACATCACATATACTATATCTTTTCTTCGGACGAATATGGAATGTTAAAGTTGCAGCTTATTTCTGCTGTGATTCATTCTTGTTGTTAATATTGGTACGATTGTGTTTCAGTTGATTCTGTAATGGATAAATTTGTCATCACATTATAATTTCTTAAACATGTTTTGCAGATAATTAAATGAAGGAACTAATTGTAAACCATATTGTCCATCTACGTGTTTTTTTTAAAAATTCATTACCGTATGTCCATACCTAGACAACGATAAATATTTAAAATGAAGACATGTATCGCCATTGTTGTTATTTTTCATAAATTCCTTAAAATGTTAATAAATTCTTTGATTTAAAGTACATATTTCATCTCCCTTATGATGAAGGCAAGGATATTAATGTACAAAGATCAATAATTGCTTTATTAATTAACCAATAAAAACGCATCACTACGTAATCTAGTTTTGTTAGTTGTATTCAGTGACACTATAAATTATTTTTCTAGAGGAATCAGTTGAATAAGAGATGTCCATGTAAGTTTTTAACCTAAAGGGGGGAGGCAAAGAATATATTTTGTTTTACTAGAATTTGCGAAATCAATACTAACTACTATTTCCCTCAGTGGTTCTTATCTGCATCTAAGATTATTCTCTGATTTTATATCGTTAATTTATATAATTATTTGAGACTTCTCAAGCATATCATTGTTTAAATGGGATTCGTCATTTCGTTGCTTAAACTTTTAAATGTATATATATCTGAAGGTGATTTTCACCACTAACTGTTGTCAGCTGACAAACTGTTGAAAACCAGAAATTAGATTATAATTCTGCCTTAGTTTTGAAGCTCTTCATTCTGGATACATGTAAATCCAAAAGAAGTAGAACCCAGAAAATTCTGATCCCGCAGTAATCAAGACAGTGATGAGTTGGGAATGGCATTGCAATGATTCATACCTCCATCTTTACTGAATTTTATGTGACACACCAATCCATACCGAATTTCATTGGTGAGTAACTACTTCCATCTCAAATATGGTATAAAAAAATCACAACGTCCATCGAGAATCTCAGTAAAATCATTTATATGCCAGTAAATAGTTTTTCGGCTGACGTTAACTCATTATGAAAACTGCTAACTTACATAACTCCTGAATATGATCATTCAACAGAAACATTTTTTATGAACGAATAATTTTTCAGACTTATGCTTTAGGTATACTTTATTTGAAACATAATTTGTTGTACTGCGATATTGAGTACATGATAGCTGTAATTGATGGAACAAAACACAGAGAACAGTATTTGAAATAGCTGGAAAAAAGAACTACTTCACTTTTTTTAAACGCAGTTTTCTATAAGACTCTTCATAGAGATTCTTTCACATTTACATAAGAAATTCATGTGTTCTTTTATAGTCAAAACTGTATAAAGGTTAATCCAAATTTTAGAAAAATTAATTATACCCTGATGCTCATTGAAAGACATATCAGACAAAAAGAATTTATCATATTTACATTAACAAATTATATTTAATATTTTTAACTGAGTCACAGTTTATTATTTGTTTTACTAACTAAAGTTTAGATATTGTGAATACTTTGAATGTTCACATTCTAATATATTTACATTTACAAATAATTAAAATAACCCATAGTGTCATTGAATAAATCCCGCGAGATGGGATCGTGGATGCGCACTGCCCAGGAGTCCCACGATGGGACGAAACGGCCGTCCAGTGCTGTCAGGTTTTCCATGGTGGTCTAGCTTCAATTGACTCATGATTTCAGCAATTGAAATTACTAAAATCTCCACAAAAAATCCCCTTCTGATAAAAAAGCTTGTATAAAAACTTGTATATCTGTCAGTTGGACTAATATCTGACCCATAAACTGTTTTCTTCCTTACCCCTCGAATAATATGTAACTTCATTTGTTATTTAGTCTCGAATCCATTTTATGATGCAATCTTTTCTATCCTCCATATAACTATAAATACAAATGTACAGCTTAAGTAAATAATTTTTGTCGAAAAGAAAATTTTCTTCACTGAATTCTCTTTTTCTTATACATTAACAAGATTATTGGTAACCTTTTTACTCATAATATTTAATTGGTTTGTAATAAATGAAAAACATGTTAACGGCTCCAAAACACCTAAGACATTGGGGATAATTTATTGACTGCAAAGTCACAAAAACTAAAACAACTTAACAATAATGCTTATAACTTATAAACCAATTTTTATGATTAGACTTACCTTTATGGATAGTAAACATTGCAGTTAATGAACTATCAGCTATGGGTGAAACGAGTATTTATTTCAAAGCTTATCTAACATCAATAGCTTTGTCTTATTCCACATCTACTTTGTAATGCTTTTCTGAATAAATTTTATATTTCCTGGATACTTTTAATATTATTTGTCTTGACAATCTGGAGAGATTAATTTGTTTCAGCAGGTTCAGCTTATTTGTTGATCAACAATTTTAATGTATCAATAAGCAACTTTTCTATAATGGAAACCAAAGTATAAACAATAGTTTCTTTCACATTCAATCGATTTAATTTTAAGGCAATAAAATATATGTTTCCGGTTTTTTTTAGCAAATACAATCCAACTAGCAAAATCGAACAAAGTAAACAATTATCATCATATGATCATACGCATATTCAAGATAAATTGTTGTTTGATGGTAAAGAGCCTAAACTTTCGAAGTCCCATCAAAGTAACAAACATCATGGTCATCATAAGCATCACGGTTATAATCATTTTAGACATAAACAGAGAGAAAAACCGAATCCTGCTCCAACACATTTGAATTCAGAAGAATATAATGACAAATTATGCATCTTACCTGATGCAGTATCTAATTCGTGTGTCCCTTCATCGCCTTGCATAGCATTGAAAAGGGTTAAACAACCCAATAGTTTGAAAAATTGTCATTCGGAAAGCGATTTTACTGCCCCGCTATTAAATTCAGTTGAAACGATTCTTAGAATAATATCTCAGCAGTTATGGAATGATCTTACACAATGGATGAAGATGTTATTATGTAAGTACGAAGCATCTGTGTTTGTTGTTTTAAGCATATTCTCTTTGTATGTCCTCAACCAATATAGATTTGAGAGTTTTAACAGGGGGAGGAGCTGACATAGCTTCGGATCACCACCTATTTGTGACTAAGATGAACTAAGGCTAAAAATGCAGTGGACAACTGGAGAAACATCATTACAAAAGTTCAATATATCCTTCCTTCGACATACTGACAAACTCAACGAATTCAAGACAACTCTCAACAATAGGTTACAAGCCTTACAGGATCTACTCAAACAAGAAAAAAACTACTATGGACGACAACCGGAAAGAGATCAAAGAAGGCAAGCAAATCGGTGAGATTCAAGAACAGAGAAGCAGATGGGTAGAACACTTTGAGGAATTCGTGAATCGACCAGCTCCACTGAATCCACCGAACATCAAAGCAGCACACACAGACTTTCCTATAAATTTCACTCCACCAATGATCGAGGAAGTCAGCGTGACCATCAGACAAATCAAGAGTGGGAAAGCAGCAAGATCTGACAATATACTAACCGAAGAACTGAAGTTAGACTCAGGAGTAACTGCAAACATGCTCCACGTTCTATTTAGGAAGATTTGCGAGAAAGAACAACTGCCACTGACAGACTGGAAAGAAGGATACCTCACCAAGATACAAAGAAAGGAGATCTGAACACGTGCGAGAACTTCGGAGGCATCGCACTACAATCGATAACAAGAAATGTTTCGAACAGAGTGTTGCTGAACCGGACGAAAGATTCAGTAGACGTCCAGCTTCGAGATCAACAGGTCGGATTCCGTAAGGATCGGTTATACACAGACCAAATCGTGACACTACTGATCATTGTTGAACAAAAAATTGAATGGAACTCGTCACTACACATTAACTTCCTCGACTATGAGGAAGGATTTGACAGCGTGTATAAGAAAAAGATCAAAGAACACACTGCTTCGAAAATGGGAAACAGACATCAAAAGAATGAATAACAACTGGAAGCTACTGGAATGGATTGTCCAGTACAGAATTGGCCGGAGAACACCGATGGGTGGCCTATGCTCCTACATGAGAGGTAACCTGAGTAAGTAAGTAAGTAAGTAATAGCTTACAATCCTATTTTGTGGATAATAACTAGATCCAAATCGAAAACTGTCATTATGTTTCTTATTTATTCAAATTTTACTTCAACTGACAAAGTAGCTTTCTTATGATGAATTCTGAAATGTTTATTATTTCGTTGTCAGCTGAGAATACGTTTCCGAACTTAAACAAATATGAAACTAATGGAATTACTCAGAAAGCTTCTCCTCACAGTCCATTTCAATCTCATCGGCTACACGATACCACTTTTTCACGATGCGATTCATCAGTTGGCGATGCACAAAATTCATCGGCTTTACCATCATTTCGACAACTTAAACAAACAAAGCATTCTAATTCAGATACACCAAATTGCCTCAGCGGTCAACACGCTGTACAAACTCATGAGTCAAATATTGAACTTGCCGATCTATTGCAAATTTCAACCAAAACACTACAAACACGTGAAAAGTCGTTAGTTCAGTAAGTCTTATTGAGTAAGATCGTATTGTTATTGTTAAAAGAGACTGATGGCATATTACTATTAACTCAGAAAACGAAATTTCATCTGTTCTCTTAATCATCATATAAGAGGAATATCAACCTCATAGGATAGGTTTAACACATTTGAGTTTCCATAATAAGTGACTGACAGAATCAGCGTGCAATCAAGCAAATTAGTGTGTGCACTCAATCTTCCGTGTTGCTTAGGCAAAAATAAAGATCTAGTTGGTTCTCATCCATGTTAATTAGCTCTTAAGCCTTTTTGCCCATGATATTCCTAAATAGACTTCCTCTATTTTCAGTATGAGGTTGTGAAGATTGTTGAATTTCATTAAAATCATGAAGCGACTAATGTTAGACCACTATTGAAAACCTGGAAACACTGGACAGCCGTTTCGTTTTAGTGAGTTTTATGGAGAAGCCTTGACCACTGGAGTCCAACTTTGTCGGGTATGAGGCAGCTAATCACTGGACACAGTAGAAGATGGTCGCACAATATCGTGGATTGGTTGATGGTAGATGTTAACATAGTCGAATGCCGGCTCAGTTGTCTAGAGTTTAGGCACTTACGTGAGATTGGTGGCCCCAGGTTCGAGTCCCAATCAAGGACATGACGACCATCCAGTGCTCCCAGGTTTCCGACGGCGATTTATCACTGACTGGTCCGTGATTTCAACGAGGTTTCAGCTATGTTAGATAATACAAATTTGGTAACACTGCAAATCATTTTCATCTGTGTTTTTATAGCATGGGGAATTCATTTAGTAATCACTTTAGTATAAGCTGGCAGATTCGCACTACATAAATCTATGTTTGTATTTTTTCATTTGCAAGGTCTCTAAGGATCTTTCTTCCTAAATAGCTTAACAAGCTGTATTAAAGATTTCCCATAAAGAACTTAATTATACTGAAAATAATTGAACCTAGTAACTGGTAAGGCTAAAAATTACATTTGTTGAATTTTGTGGAGTTTAAAAAGCTTTTATCAACAGACTACATGACCTTTGTGTTCATTATTGCAATCTGGTCTGTATATTTTATGTACCACAGCTAATGGCGTTGTGATGTTTTAGTGAGCCATCATCTGTGTTTCATTTTCTATACAGAATTGCTTTGTTAAATATATCATTGTATATGAATAGTAACTTAGCCACTGGATGATTTCTGATATGCTTTTTGCATATTGATACGGTATCACTCCTTTCATTTGCCACCTAGTATATATTTCCTTTTGTTACTTAAATAATATTCCTGATAATTTTCCCTTTTTTATACTCTCTACTTTAGTTGACATTTCACCATGTTATCATACTTAAAATGGTTACATTTTCTTTCTCTATTATACTTACACGCGTCGTTTTATGATTCTGCTCCTTGTGCTTTTTGTTTTTTTATTTAAAATTTATCTCTGACGCTGAAACAGGATTTCCCTTTATTTTTGTTTGTCATTTTCGTTAATCTGGTCCTATCATTTATCTGATAGCAGCAGTGTTAGTCCATACGAACATGACACTAACCTCACTAATATGTATATTTTATGAGTTTGGTGTTTTGTTAGTGACTTCATCTCCAATGTCATTTAAACGCTGTAACTTGCTTCACATTGTCATACTTTTACAGTTTGCCAATAACAATGACTAAAATGAAGTCATTAGATTGTGTGGCTTTATGTACTTTTAAGAAATTATTGTCATATAATTTCTTTTAGGTAAGGGAACATTTTTATCTTTCAAAGAAAGAAAAAAATAAACACTCTGTAGTTAAAGTTTGTTCCAGGATGAGATAAATAATTTTTTCCAATCCATAAATATATAAAAATAAGTACTAGAGTTGCATCTGCATTAAGTCTTCACTTAGGAAACTACATGATTTTTCAATGGCATGTTTTGGTTAATAATTAGTGTTGCGGCTTTGAATAACACTGAAGTCAAGGAATTTAGTCCTGAATTCCAGTAAATTTAGAAATAAGTACTTAGTGTTGTTCAATCTACAGTGCAGTGGTAGGCAAATGGTTGTTATTTATTTTTTGATTACTGAATGGCAGTTAAGAATCTCGTTACACTAATTTAGATATGAGCAGCAAAATGCTATCATCACTAGCTTCCAAACATAAAAGTGCGATCCAATATTCAGTGCATAAACCTGTGTTCATTTGCTAAGCACAAAACGTTTTTCACTTCCTACAAATTTATTTCGGTTGATTTAACTCATAAATACTGTTTTGTGAGACTGCAGGTTAGATACGCAGCGTTTATATCGATCGATTTGGTGACACGTAAACACGTACGAACGACCTAGAGTCTCGATTGGCCCTGCCACGCTGTCTATCCTAGCCAGTTGAGTCCAGAACGCGTCAGAGCCTCTGAGATATGAATCATTATATTTCAAACACACTATGTTTATATACTAACCAAGCAGACCACATCGTACCATAAAAATAGAAAACGACATTTACATAATATTAAACAAGTGGAGCAAATATCGACCAATAGGGAATGTACACTTAGCGTCTAAGGACAACATTAGACTTAACATGATAACTATTGGTATATTTTTCTGCACATCCTAACATAAAATGTTTCAGAAGTATCAACATTCTAAAAATGTTTTAACCATAAATTTTATCGTTTAATGGATCATTTTTTCTGTTCAATGTTTTGAATTATCAGTGTTTTTAATGGAATAAAGAAATTTATCTTAATTATAATACAGTTTGAGTAGATTTTGTTGTTTAACAGTCTGGTTTTTTGATTAATTTCACTACTTCTTTTCAGGGAAAATATTGATCCTTTTACTAAAATACAGTACACTGGAAGTAACACAATTTTGAAAGACTCTACAAATAATCATTCAATATCTTCTGTATGTGGTTCACAGTTGACATCAGTGACTATGACAACCATTACTACAGCATTATCTCGTATAAGTCCCCAATCTATTGGAACTATTTCTATCAACAGGCCAATATCCAGTTTAAACAATAAATTTACAACCAATGTTCCACGTAAAGTTATCCTTACGTGTAATAGTTCTGTGCCTGAAATATCTCATCATAGCAGAACCAGTGGAGTTGCTGTATTTGGTGTTGCCGCTAACATATACCATAATGAAAAACTTGCTCCATTAGATAGATTACGTACACCTCTACCACCACAATACCCTTCTATATCGGAGGAACCATCGTTTAACACAGTATCATCAACAACCGCAAACATACATTTTACAAATACAGAGATTTCTCTTAACTCTACCTGTTCGACAAGTTTAGCAAAATGTCATAATTTAAATGTTAGTCAGTTGCTATCCCCGGTAACAGTAAGCAATGCCTTAACTTCACTCCCACTAGTAATAACAACAACAATACTGCACACTACACCTAATTCAATAAACAACAGTAGCCGAATTCTGACGGTGAATACAACCAGTATGATGAATGAAACTACAAGTCCAGGGGATTTCACGTTACCCCCGTTGTCTAATCCAATAAACATTTTATCAACCGTCACCACAACTATATGTTTTCCTCCATCCAATTCTTTAAATATAGAATCAAGCCTGCAAAATCCAAAGATTAATTTATTTACAAATAATAAAACTGGATTTGGAATATATCAAGGTAGTGAACAAAATAACCGGCATACAACACATTTACATAAAAAAATATGTGAGAATTTAGTTGGGAAACAGAATAACAATAGCAATACTCTTGGGAACACATCTATTTTTACACAAAGAATTCCATCGAAATTATCTATGCATTGGAATCAAAATTCTCCAAAGCAAGTAAGTTAAAATCTGTGAGGTGTAATTAAAATTAATTTTTTGTATTTTGTTGAATAATTTTAAAAATATATGACTATTTCCCATAATGTCTACTTCTGTCTATGTGTGTCACCAGAAGCACCAATTATTCCTTTTTTTAATAACTATGGAAACCATAGTAATTTAGCTTGAAATCACTTGTAATAATTGTTTAACTAATTCACTGCTAAGAACAAATACACGAAATGTCAAAATAAATGTCATATGTGGGTTCACACAACTTGCAATAAACGAGTAGAAAAGACAGTGTTATGTTTAAGAAAATTTCATAACTCATTTGTATGACCAAGTTTATTTTATAAGTTAATTGTAAACAGATTTGCACCGATACCACACTATTAGACAAACAATATAATTGTTAACTCCAGCACCATATAACTCTCCGAGCCACGACATATCAAAAGATAAAGCCCGGTTTGTGACTGAGAAGTATATATTTTAAGGAAAAATACCATTCTATTAAATAAGGGTTTCTTCTCATTGATTGTTAGTTGGATTTTAGTCAGTCAATCATATACAACGTAGAACCTGGTGCTTATGTACTTTAGTTCAAACCTCCATAGCTCATTAGCACAGATATATGTATTTCTCAGGCCAGTAGTAGAGGTTGTAACAGTATCAGTGATGATAGAAAAGATTAGGTATTGAAGGTACAATTTAAAGAAAAGTAAATTATTGAGATGAAAAACTTTTTGTACGGAATTTAGAAACTTGTGATATAAGGGAAGAAAAAATTTGAATTGATTCTCGTCAATGAGAACGATCTTGAGTTGTCGCTCAAAGTCTCTAATCATTAGTGAAATTTAATTAATTAGAACTTAAACAAATATCACACTGAACAAATGTCATACTGAACGAGTACTTATATACCAGAAATTGTCAGAATACAATCTCATGTCACACTGAAATAGTAAATAACTAAAATTGTCAGAATATAATCCAAGCTTATACTGAACAATTATTATACTGAATAAATCAATAATCTCGCTTTTGATTGCTTCCCATTACTTACATAATAGTACAGCGATAAATGGTGTCTTAGTTGAATTTTATCGAACATTTAGTATACATTTTATTGCCTGTTATATTTCAATTTAATTATCCAACCCCTTAATATTACGGTACTCACGTATTCTGTCTTTTATGAAAAAGTTATCTAAATGGAGGCGATATCTATTCTCATATCACCTCTTAAGGATACGATCCTATATTCGATACTGGTATTCGTTGAAAATTTTCAGTTTTGTTTTATATTATTTCGTTCCTATATTTAAGAAAAACAAAAGCTTGGTCTTTATTTCCGGGAGATTGAGTAGCAACGTACTAAGGTTCGCATACAGTTTATGATTGTATAGAAGAAAGTAAACGATTGTTTTTGATTACACTAACCATCAACATTCATTTTAGGATTGGTTGTTTGAATTGGATTGATCTTTAAGTCTGCAATTGATCAGTCTGTTATTGGCTTATGCGCATCCTGTGTGGATTGCCTCGATATTACCTTAAGTCACAAGCATTATAAACAAAGGTAATTAATGGATAGCAGTGGAATCTAGGTGGCACGTTTCGTTCTACCTTGGGCTCATCGGATGTATGTACCTGCAACTAATACAAAAAAATGAATTAAACTTCACTTCAGTGCACAAGTTAGTGGCTGTTTGAACTCTTGATAAGAAGATAACACGATGGCGTTGGCAGCAAATGGTACTGGGTTCGAGTGTTAGTGTAAACATTAACTCTGGGGCGTAGGTACACCCAGCTGACGAGTCCCGAATAGGACGAAACAAGCGTCCTGGATTCCACTACTAGCCAACATCCATCTCTTCTTAAAACCATCAACATTGTCTTGTGGTGTTTGCTAATTCACATGATGGCTTGACATTCTGAGATCAATATATTCAAAGGAAAATCCTTTAAGTTTTTAACATTTATTTGCATGAAAAGATTTAACAAAACCTAAAATTTCATTCCTCATTTCTTCTATTTATGATGAGACTAAAATCATTAGACATACGGATGAGACTAACCACATTTTCCACCATTCAAGAATTTGATACCATCATCGTTCATTCCGGTTGTATTGCTATGGCTTTAAAGTATGGTTATTAAATAAATTTATTCAACGATCTTGTGTATGAGGAAACTAAAAATTTGAATATCCAGTAAGTTACTAATTAACTGCAGTGTGATGGCGGTCTGGATACTCTGTTAACATGGTTACTTACTTACTTACGCCTGCTACTCCCAATCGAGCATAGGCCGCCGGTCAGCATTCTCCAACCCACTCTGTCCTGGGCCTTCCTTTCTCGTTCCATCCAATTCTTGTTCATCTTTCTCATGTCTATTTCCATTTCCCGGCGTAACGTGTTCTTTGGTCTTCCTCTTTTCCTTTGGCCTTGAGGATTCCGTGTGAGTGCCTGTCTTGTGACGCAGTTGGGTGCTTTCCTCAATGTGTGTCCTCTCCACTTCCAGCGCTTCTTCCTGATTTCTTCCTCCACTGAGATCTGGTTTGTTCTCTCCCACAGTACGTTGTTGCTAATAGTGTCCGGCCAACGGATCCGAGGTATTTTGCGTAGACAACTGTCTTGACATTTGTATTGAAAATTCTGACCTTGGTGTTGGTTAACAGTTGCTTTGAGTTCCAGATGTTCCTCAATTGTAAATATGCTGATCTTGCTTTGCCGATCCGCGCCTTCACATCTGCATCAGATCCACCCTGTTCATCAATGATGCTGCCCAAATATGTAAAGGTTTTTACATCTTCCAAATATTCTCCGTCAATTGTGAATGGATTGGTGCATGCTGTGTTGTATTGGAGAATCTTGCTTTTCCCTTTGTGTATATTGAGATCTACCGCTGCTACACTGGTCGTCTTCTCCTGCATTTGTTGTTGCGTTTGGGATAGAAGGGCCAGATCATCTGCGAAGTCTAGATCATCCGATTGCATCCTAGATATCCACTGTATCCCGCGTTTCCCTTCAGATGTTGACGTCTTCATGACCCAGTCGGTCACCAGGAGAAAGAAAAAGGGTGAGAGTAAGCAACATTGCCTGACACCGGTCTTTACCTCGAACGAGTTTGTCAACTGTCCTCCATGCATAATTTTGCAGTGTAATTCATCATAGGAATTTCGTATGATATTGACTATCTTCTGAGGCATGCCGTAGTATCGAAGAAGTTTCCATACTGTTGTTCTGTCCACGCAATCAAATGCTTTTTCGTAGTCAATGAAGTTGATGTAGAGTGATGAGTTCCATTCAATTGATTGTTCCACAATGATCCTTAGAGTTGCTATTTGGTCTGTACATGATCTATCCTTACAGAATCCTGCCTGTTGGTCGCGAAGTTGGGTGTCTACGCAGTCCTTCATTCTGTTTAACAATACCCTGTTGAAGGCTTTTCCCGGTATTGAGAGAAGAGTGATGCCCCTGTAGTTATCACAGTTGCTGAGATCGCCTTTCTTTGGTATTTTGATCAGGAGTCCTTCTTTCCAGTCTGTTGGTACTTGTTCCTCATCCCAAATCTTATTGAAGAGAATGTGGATTATCCTTGCAGTTACCACTACGTCTGCTTTTAGTGCCTCTGCTGGAATGTTGTCTGGTCCTGCTGCTTTGCCACTCTTGATTTGTCTGATGGCCATGCTTATCTCTTCAATTGTTGGTGGGCCAACATCGATTGTGAGGTCCGTGGGTGCTGCTTCGATGTTGGGTGGGTTCAGTGAAGCTGGTCGATTCAAGAGTTCTTTGAAGTGTTCTACCCACCTGTTTTGTTGCTCTTCAATGTTGGTGATTACCTCGCCTTCCTTGCTTTTCACTGGTCGTTCTGGTTTGCGACGATTTCCAGATAGTATCTTTGTTATGTCATACAGCTGTCTCATGTTCCCTTCTCTTGCAGCCTTTTCCGCCGTCATTGCTAGACCTTCCACGTATTTACGTTTTTCGATTCTGATGTTCCTCTTCACTTGTTTGTTTACTTCTGTGTATTCAGCTTGTGCCTTGGTCTTTTCTGCTCTTGTTCGACTGGTATTGATTGCTGCCTTCTTGTTTCTTCTTTCTTGAATCTTATCCAGTGTACCAACAGTGATGCATTCCTTGTGATGGTGCTTCTTGTGACCCAGGACCTCATGACATATTGAAGTGATTGCTTCTTCGATCCCCTTCCAGTTGCTCTCCATAGTAGTTCCTTCTCCATTGAGTAGATCATGAAAGGCCTGGAACTTATTGCTGAGGACTATCTTGAATTTGTTGAGTTTGTTATTGTCCCGAAGAAAGGCCGTATTGAACTTTTGTGATATTGTCCGCCTCGTTGTCCAGTGCTTCTTGAGTTTCAATTTCATCTTGGCGACCAGCAAGTGATGATCTGATGCTATATCAGCTCCTCACTTGGTTCTCACGTCTTCCATCGTCCTCCTGAACTTTTTGCTGATGCAGATATGGTCGATTTGCTTTTGTGTAGTGTGATCCGGTGAAGTCCATGTGGTTTTGTGTATGCGTTTATGTGGGAATATGGTGCCGCCTATGACCAGTTTATTGAAGGCACATAGGTTTGCAAATCTCTCACCATTTTCGTTCTGTTGTGACGTGAGACTGCAGATTAGAGTGAAGCGTTTTATCGATCGCTTCAGTGACACGGAAAACACGTACGGACGGCCTAGAGTCTCTATTAGTCCCGCTTCCCTGTCTAGCCCAGCCAGTTGAGTTCAGAACACAAGTCTCAGCCTCTGAGTTATGAATCATTATATTTCAGACATACTCTATTTATATACCAACCAACCAGACCACATCGTACCATAAAATAGGAAACAACATTTGTATAATATTTGACAAGTGAAATAAATATCGACCAATAGGAAATGCCCATTTAAAGTTCAAGGACACTATTAGACTTAACATGATAATTATTGGTATACTCCTCTGCATCCCTAACACGTTCCTTTCTTCCAGTCTGTGTCGTCCCATGATGTCTTCATATCCAGTGTTGTCCGTTCCAACCTTGGTCAGGTCCTTTGTTGGGCACTTCTCGGTGATTGACTGCAGCCTATCGTAGAATTGATCTTTAGCGTCTTCATTGTAGTCGTTGGTAAACGCATAGCATTGGATAACTTTCATTGTAATGCCCTCTTTCTTCGTTTTGAATGAGGCTTTGATGATCCTTGGTCCATGAGATTCCCATCCTATAAGTGTATTTTGTGCTTGTTTGGACAGCATCAATGCAACTCCTTGTGTATGTGGGGCATTTACTTTTTCATGGCCGGAGTATAACAGAAGCTCTCCTGAAGTTAGTCGTTCTTGTCCAACTTGCGTCCAACGTGTTTCACTGATCCCAAGCACCTCTAGGTTGTATCTCCTCATTTCTGCAGCAATTTGGAAGGCTCTCCCGGTGTCCCACATTGTACGAACATTCCATGTACCTAAATAAATGGTCGCTCTGGTTGTCAGAAGGGACATCGGCCTCGTAAGTTCCGAAGGAATTCGGCTTTCATTATGAGGCTTCATAGTTCTTCTAAATGAAGACCTTCTGACTCCCAGGGCAGAGTTTAAATGGTTTGGATTAATTTTTCTGGTTAGCGTTTTTTTAGCGAGTTAGTTTTCTACGGGATGGGGACGCTAACCCCATGCTCAACCCTCCTCCTTTATCCGGGCTTGCGACCGGCAGTAGCCCCCGGAGGCACTGCAGGCGGAGTTCTGTTAACATGGTGTACAACCAAAAATTCCTTTTTTTTTTCAACTGAATCATCATCCAATCCCAGGTGACTACTTTTGGTTTCTTGCTAAGTAGAGCTTTTTAACATTTCATTGTTTGAATATTGCCATTATTTATACTTTACAATCCAAACCCAAACTTCTCGTGAATAATAAAAAAGTATAGAGTTTCGAATGAAAATTTATATGGGAACAAAATTTTGTTGACGAAAATAATAAACCATATTGTTCACTGTTTCTACTCTTCTTATCATTATTGTTTTTCATAGAACTCGAGAAAATATAGTTGCACTGGACTCGTAAATTGGACAAAAATTTCTTCAAAGAGACTTCTACTTTAAAGAGTGTAATTAACCAGGCTTTTTATTCTTAAATCTTCCTAAACATTAAAAAAACTGCATAATTTTTTATCATATTTCTTTTTGTTTCGTTCAGGCTTCATTTCCTTTGCCACCTATTGATATATTTAAAGACCGATTTGGAAGAAAACAAAAACTATGGCGACCATACAGTTCAAGACCGTTATTATTAAATAAATCAATTACAAATCCTTCTAGTATGTTGACAAGAGCTTGCTCAACATTGTTAATTCAAAACCCTGAAATTTATAATGATTCATGCTCAATAAAAATAAGTAGGTTATGCTTCAACTGTGTTTGCGCTTATATTTTGAATAAATGAATAGCATAAAATTGCCTAAAGACTCAACAACAGTCGTTAGAATACAGTCCTATGAATGATAATGCAGCCTTCTGACTGACAAAAAAGTGATCATTATTGATCATGAGAAAATTTCGGTAGTTAGAAACAAGTGATACTTTTCTCATTTAGGTTCTTTTTAGTGGATGCACATTACGTGATTTTTTTTAACTGATATCTGTCTGAACACAATAATGTTGAATACTATTGACACTCGTGACTAAGGTTCGGCAGTTTAGGCCGGTTGAAATCGCTCCTTAAAACATTTGTACACAGCCTTCCGAATAATCATCAGTGAACACGATCATAATGAGAACTAAACCGCATGTTTGAAAAAAAGATCAAATTTTTAAACCTTTACTAACTTTAATATCCTAATCTACACAGCAACAATCTATCTCAAACAATTGATGTCATTGTGTATTTTCAACGATCTCTTCAGACAATGTCTGAACTGTAACTTTTTATTATTTTCTTCATAGAACCTAATTTAGTTTCACCCATACCACTGGTCCAACGTGAACATTTATATGCAGTATTTACTGTTGTTTTATTACTTTCTTCCAGTTACTTTTTTCTTCCCTTTCTGTCTCTAATAAGGTCCAGCAATTTTTATTGGCTCTACAACTAATCCCATAAGAGGTCATGATGCAGTTACACGTTGATGATTACATCCAAATTATTAATAACATGAAGTTAAGCAGAAATGTGTTCGTGAGTGATCGCGCCAAGCAAAGGATATCTTCATCTTTAGGCGTTTCAAGAAAGGAGACTATAAAACAGTTTTACGTTTGCTGCAGGTAGATAGAAAGAATAATCTTTATGAACCTTTATATATATAATGTACATTTTCGTATATGTATATCCATGTATTACTAATCACATTTATTATTCTGCAACTGACCATGTATTTGAGTTTAGCTGTAAATAAGAAATCAACGTATTTAAATCATTTATGAACCGAGAAAACTAATTAAATATGTATTTTTTTAAACTTGTTTAAACTCATTTGTGTCAAGACATGTATATATTAAAATATATATTGTCTTTAATAATTATGTAATTATGCAGTCAGTTGATTACATTTAATGGTGAAATTAGAGAGCAACTGACTACAGATTGGTTCTCATAATCAGCACCTAATATTAACCAGTAACGACTAATGAAAGTAGACAACGATAACTATAATATGCCATAGCGTTCGGTAGAACGACACATATAAGAGAACAGTATTGTTTATGATTATTTTTTTGCCAGGTTTTGTTTACTCTGATATAAAATAATATGTTTATCCATATATTTAAAAAATATTAAACCAGTTTAAGCGATTGGTGAGTTATTGATTACAACTAAATAGATTACATAACCATTCGTAATAAATAGGAAGTATGCACTGATAGTAAGATAACATGGGCGTCTGTAGTGATCAAAACAATAAGAATAATAATTTTAGCAGAGGAAGTATGTTGAAACTTTAAAAAATCGTGTGATAAAAAGTGTATGAATAATCAGATCAAATACTTAGGTAGTGAATATCAGATGAGAAAGAGATCAAGAGAAACAAGGGTTGATGTAAAAAAACCCAGTTTAGTCGCCTACTAGACGTTTTCTAACCATAGAGTAGATAACGTCATCGCAAGTCTTTTCGATACAAAGATTAGAGTTGCTAGCTTGGATACTCATAGTCTCTCCTGAAGGTAAAAGACGAGGTCGCATCCTATTAGGAAGACTTGGGGGTATACTATGAATCCCTTTGAATACTTTGGTTTTATCGAGCTTATGACCACCATCTATCAAATGTGACAGAAAAGTACTGCGTATAGATTTTGTCTGACTGTTTGCAATGAGAGATGCTAGCCAACCTCCTGGCCAATTCGACTGTTAGTGTGGCCATATGACTTTCTCAAAATGACTGGCTGAACTCATAAATACATATTGAAACGATAAGACTAGGTAACATATTCTTCAGTCAAGGAACTGGTAAACGACAAATAGATATTATGTGCACACGATGTCTTTTTCACAGCCCTGCTTAATTTATCATATCAGACATCACTAGCTATATTGTCGTTGAACTATAGCTTCAGGAAGAAAGGTTTTTTACAAACAGTCCATGGATTTTACTTCCCCGTAATTGTTGATATATGCTTATTCATAAGACTCTGTGAGTCACCTATTCCAATCAACAAATTATCTATAACCGCAGTTCTTTATTTTTAGCGTCGTGTGAGCATATGCTCTGTTTGAAAGGCATTTAATTTAGTTTCTATTGTAATGTATAGGTAAGAAGTTAAAAACCACTGTGTACCAACACTTAATTAAACGTTAACTATGAGCGCCGCTACTGACAAACTCATTTTCTTTTCAGTTTAACAAGACGTAGAAGAAGTGCTATTTACTGTCAAGTTCCTCACGAGTAAACATGTTTATCGAGTGAACACTGTGAATTTACCCTACTATTTATCATCGGATACTCTAACAGACGTTGATCAATATATAGTCCAACCTACCAACAATCTCCTTAAGAGATTCATCTTTTAATTTTGCAAGAAAAAGCCAAGTAAGATAGAGCCTAAAGGTGATCCTATATCTATACTACCAACTTGTCTTTCACAAATTGTTTTAGAAGGAATGAACGTATATTGTGTATCTTTAATGTAATTATTTGAAGCTAGCCTTCGAAATGCTAATATTGGTTTTCCTGATAGCCGCTAAAACACAATCGACTATCTCAATTATTAATAAGAAACTGTTCGTAAATTTATCATGTTATACAATGCAGTCGTTGAGTTTGCAGTAATACTAGGAGCTAAGTGACTCAACACTACAATTTACCTTATTTTGTTCAAAATTAATATGTCCAAACTATATGTCCCTGCTATACGTGGAAAACACGATTTGGTTCTCCGATTTTTTCTGCCCCTAATTCATAAGACCTTTGAATCCATAACTAAAAGTGATTGGTTTTTGTCTTTTTACCTTTATATATCAATATACTATACTTAAACCGATAAATAATATTGCTAGAAATTATAGATATGCGGAGGTTGATATTTTAGGTCGCTATTTCGAATTTTTTTGAAGATGGACTAGAGATTGATTTGCATTTATGCTTTCATATATCATTCGTTCAGAGCTTTCAGCAATATTTGAGCTGGTACTTGGATTGTTTTTCTGGAAATTCCTGAAGTAGTATTTTCATGGGGCAGTTTGAGTTGATCGGTGAAGTAATGTATATTTTTTTTAAATATTTTACAACCTGTATCTTTCAGACTGATTACTGCAGTTACTGTTTGAATTTATACTTTTTTATCGTTTACTAATAGTTTTTACTGATACTTAACAATATTTTCTATAAATCAACAAGTTGCTTGTTACCTGCATTAAACGATAGTTTGTATCTTAGTTGAAAACAATGTTTGTACCAATAAAAACTATTCAGTTAATACGTTTATCATATTTTTTTATTCCCATTACTTGTTATGATCTTCATCTGCTTTAATATTAAATTATTTAAAGAACTACTTTAATATACCTGTTTTAATTTTAATTCATTTGTACTGGTTGTACAAATCTTCCCAATGATGTTTATTTAGGACGACAAATGATCAGTCTCTTTTTGGTGTATGTGCATCCAGCACGGATTGCCGCGGTATTTCCATTAAGTCACAATCATTTACAAAGGAGATTTTTCTTAATTTACAAGGGTCAAATGAAGTTGAAATTATTAGCAGACTAATCTGTTAATTACCTTCGTGTCATTAACCGGACTATGTATAAATAAATATCAAGTGGTCCTGAATATTACACCATAAGGGGTTGAACATGTTGATTATTCTATAATAACATTTTCCAGAGTTTAACACGAACTGAATGACTTCATCGAGATGCTAAATCAAATTCACTCGATCACGTAGAATAATTTAAAGAGAATGTTTTTCGAAGAAAATCCGGGCATATAGTTCCGTTAACAACTTCTGAAATTTTTATTATAAGAGCGCAAAATGTGTAAGCTACTGTTTACGTGTTGTTGCTTGATAAGATGAATGTAAAGTGTATTTTATACTTCCGTTTTAAAAGTACCTTTACAATAAGGAATTTTAAAACTTATTTTTATACCATATTTTATTCAGTATGTTCTCCTAATCATTTTTCGATCTTTACTGTATGCAAATAGAACTGTATCAATAAGTTTCACTATAGCGTTGATTTGAATATAAGTCGAGGCAACAATTCATTCAGCTGTTTCATTTACATAAATAGTTCCGATAATTTATACTTTGGCTGCTTTTTGAAATTTTATATTATAAGTAGACTAGATAAAGTGATAAGTCACATTAGTATAGTTTTCCTAATCTTGAACCAGAGGCTTCAAAATCAGTCAATCGTCTATATAGTAGGATCAGACATATATATTAATCTGTTCGAGTTGCCATACCTCATTAGCATAACAAGATGAACACCAAATTCGTTAGAGAAGTTACTTCAATGGTATTGATGTATAAAAGAAAGATCGTGTATAACGATATAAAACAGGAAGAAAGAATTAGAAAGAAAGGTATAAAGTTATTTTGATTTCACGATTTAAGGGTAGACAAAGAGTTTATACACCTACGTCTTTCCGATCGATTCTAAGCCATGTCACCCAGGACCCCCAAGCACTGGTTGCAACAGTCGCGTGGACCCCAACCAAGTAGTCTGCATCTACCAACATGTCTCATATTAGAAGTTGATGACTTTATGGACTGATGCTATGCTTTGGTTTGACCGCCCCTAACTTTCTTCCATCCGTCTCCAACACTAGTCAGCATTGCGCGTCTTGATAGTTGGTGGTTGAACATGCGCAATACGTGGCCCAACCATCTCAGTCTATATAGATTCACAACCTCATCAACTGATTTACCACCATTCCCTAATAGCCTGAGTCCAACCTCACTATTACTTACTCGGTGATCCCAGCAGATGCAAGCAATATTTTTAAGAAATCTGTGATCAAATACTAGTAGCTTACGAGTATCTTCTCTTAATGGCCAGGTTTCGCAGCCGTAAATTAAAACAGAACGGACTGCCGTGCAGTATACTCTTTTTTTATTGATAGACGGATATTTTGCCTTCTCCATAGGTGACGTAAGTTGGCAAAAGCCAAACAAGCCTTTTGGGATTTCGTCTGACATAGGAATTTTTCTCCGAACAGATCTGTTAGCGGTTCACTGACGATTTTGATTATATTCAAAACGTAATAAAAGTTTGCATCTATGCATGGATACATTGTTTTAATTGGTTTAGAAACTGAACACGTTTTCCTTTCGATTCATTCAAAAATCATTTTTCCTGACATTTAGTTTCTCACAAAAGAGGACAGACTAGGGAAACCTTAGATAATCATTACTTTAACCTACTTGCTTTTGAAGTGTATACGCAAAATGTGTATACGTTTTGAACCTTATTATGACATACAGATTAGTGAGTTAAATTATCACCATTTAATTGGTGATTTATTATCATTGTTTAAATCTTCAAATTAGAATTAAGCCATGAGTAGGAACTAATAACTTATCATAAACTTATCCACGCAAACTGTCTTGTTTTAAACGTGCGAATAAATAATTCCTACTTCACTCAAATTTTCTTGTTGGTTGTACTTCGCTGTGCTGATTTCACATTTGGTAGGCTAAGCCTGCATTCGAATGTATTATGTCTCACGAACAAATTCCTATTTATATGTGTTGTCCGAAAAATCATTGATATTGATATGAGCTTTCCTAACTGTTAAGACCAACCGAAACCTCAAGAAAAATTTTTATTTCCTGTATGTTATCATGAAAATTTTACCGTGTTTCGCCTATCCTCGTGTCACATAACAAACAATTATTTTTCGTTGCACTACAGATAAAGTTATTTAATAGGATAGAATTTTCGCCTCACCAATTAAAGTTTTGGTTTTAGCTAATCAAACATAGATCGTACTATAATGTTAACAGTTTCTCATAATTATTTATGACTATGGCATACGCGGATCCATACCAGCTCTTGTGTAAATATCATCAATAAAAGCTTGATAATTGACGTTGTTTGATAGACCCATTTGATGACAATATTTGCAATATAATGCAATCCATTCTCTTTCTGTTAATGACTCCCCAAGTCCAAGTGTCGTTAGAACACGACGAAATTGACTTTGATTAACCGTTAATCGATGAGTTTCGTCAAAATCACTGAACATTGTTAACAGTAGTATCCTACGTTGTTTAACCTAAAAGTAAGTATGAACAAGATAAAAAACAAAAATGTCAACATTCCAATCGGTTTGAAATACTGTCGGCGACCTGCTCAAACTTTTAAGCCGCTTATGTTTCAACTACATAAATATTATACTACCTGGTTCAGATTTCTTTGAACTGAACGATTATGTGAATGTTAACAATGTGTCTACTCATGTATGCATCATAAAATGACTACAAATTATCTGCAGTACTAAATGCTGAAGAACTCAAACAGAGATCCTGAGATTCTTGACACATTATCCTTTGATGAAGTCAAAGACAAATATATTGGAAGGTCCTTGACATTGCAAATGATGGATAGAAAAATAGTTGTAACAGCTAAAACTGTCGATATGTATAATTAATAATAAATGCTAAAACGGTTTTTTAGTGTTTTAAATATTCTGTGCCAAAATTTATGGTATTAAATACAGTGATTAGCATTATTCAGTATCAGTGAAACACCATGATATAAGCCATTAAATGTTATCTTTACTGTTTCAATAACTTACTTTAGCTGCTATCTTAAATATAGCCTCGTCAGCAGATTTAGCTAATTCAGCTGTCAAGTGCTTCTGCGTAACTGATGAATCAGGTTTATACGTACCAGGTTCAATTAATGGATCTTTCTCTAAGTTTGGTGTTTGAAATATGGTCTCAACATCATTAACAAATGCCCGCCAGTCTACTGTATCAGGGATTGAACCTTTATATCTACAAAAATAAATAAAATACGATGCTTGTAAATCAGATATTATATTATGGCTGCTGCAAGAAAAACTTTTTCAATAGTAATATCACTCTCTTAAACATGGCATGTGTAGCATTAGATAACCGTGGTTGGGAATTTCATATTACTACTCGCCGAGACACTAATAAATTCATTGCACTTGAGTAAGAAATAACTGGTGTATTTGTTTTTCTACTGTTACACACTTAGTGGATATTTTTTACCTAATTACAAACTAAAAATACAAATTATTCTGTCTGATTATGAATGAAACTTTAAACAAACCTTCTTTTAAAACAGTTGAATGTAGCAACTAATGTTTAAATGTTTCTGTTACATTCATCATTCTACACATTAAACTGTAGTTTACCAGTCAAAATAGCATTTTATCATTCAAATGATACCATTCCTAAGATATTTTAAAAATATCTAATATACACCACCAAATTGAACAGTAAATGATACTAATGAGTTATGCTTTTACGAAATTAACCATGCTTTTCTTTTATCTACCTTAATACTTAGTGAGAATATATCAGTAAAATCAAATCTACCTACAGACAAAGTGTTATATTACGGCTTCTTTAAAATCACCGATTTTGGATTTTTGTCCAAAACATCTCATATAACTTCAAGTTAATCAAGTATATGGTAATATACAAATCAATTGGATTATAGTAATTAACTGTATAAGCACTAGTTATTCTGAAATATTATAGATTTGATTAGTGTGTTGTTTCACCTCACTATAAATTATAATAACTCAAACAACACTACTATTCGTAGTGTTCTTAAACTTCGAGTATAAGTTCTGATTGCTTCTAAGGACCTGATTCTTGTTTAACCTACGTAACCTAAGAATCGATATTCGGAATGCTTTGAATGGAATCTTTTTTAAAAAAATTATGTAAAATCATTTAATTGATCTTTTAATATGTTGTAGCTGAAATCGGTATTGTGCGTTGTTTATTCTTTCCATTGGATACTTTGAATTGTCTTAAATATGAGTTCATTTATTAACCCGTTATATGTATAGAGTAGTTATCAAGTTAATAATATCCCGGTCACTAAGGAATGTTATTAAATATAGACAACTCATTATTTACGTGCATTTATTTGCGTAATTTTCACTATTATCATAAATGCCTTCCTAATCTCTAGAAATAAACTGAGTGCTTATAATATTCAAGTTAATAGATAATACCAAGATATTTATTACTAAAGCTTAAAACATCTTAGATTATGTATGATATTTATACCAAGTGCATATTGTTATGTCCAACAACAAGTCGTTTATACTTTATCGACAAGCGGCTATCTAGGAGGTGTGAATAAGATGAAATAACTCACTACCCAACAACCGATTAAAGGATTTGTGGCCGCATTTCTGCATACTTCACAACGACCTGGTACATTCTCAAATGTCTATTCATTGTTAAATATAACGACGGATTACTTCTTAAAATAAAAGCAAAAATATATGCATTATTGGCCAAAACCATGTTTCACAGAACAAACGGTCCTGAAACGAAATCACTTTGTCGTTGTTTATTTTATATTTTGCTCTTCTATTTAGTATAATAACATTTAAAATGGGTCCTAAAGCTCTTTATATTGTAAAAGTACTCACTATAGTAGAATTACTGATGATATAGGTTATAAGAACGTGGTTTCGCAAACTAGTTGCCCCAATAAATCCCTTACATAAAAACTCTACTGAGATATCTGATGCTACCTAATATCAAAGTATGAATTCCTATATCAAACTTTGCGCTACACTTGTAATGTAAAGATGTATTCGAACTCATGACCTTATGAGTCAGTGTCGACCATTTAAGGTGATCGACCCAGTACCTTAGCAACCAAATAATGACACTCATTTATGTGAATAAAGTTCTTATTGCAATCGTGAATACATACACACGTACTACATGATGCAAGAAAATAGATTCTATATGCAATTTGATTTATAAAAAGTGAATTATTTAAATGTAAAACAACATTAAACTGTATAATCTTTCCATTCTTTCTTTTGGTTTCATCTGTTATTTGTCGAAAAGAAACTAAATAAAAGTACCTGTCCTCAAGAATATTTAAACTTTTCTCATTAATTTTTAGGTTGAGAACCCCTAAACATCGACGAAACGTTATTCTTTGTAAGTATCCATGATTGAGTTTATCGTGATCGCGAAACCAATCAGATAATCTCAGACTTCTGCGGTATACCTACAACAAGATTTAACAGCATGACGAATTAGTTATAAGTAGAGATACAAACGTACTGGTTGTAGATATAACAAAATATATAGCTGAGGTGTTACACCACTGATAATATTTTTTACTGCCACTGATATTTCGACAACAGTATGTTTAACTATCTTATCAAAGTATTTTTCAGGTCGTCTTATGAGAATGAAACGAAGTGATTTAAAGGAACTGAACGGAAGGTGTACATGTGCGAAACAACTATAGAATAAGCTTAATAGTCCTTAAAATAGTTTAACCCCATATTTCTGTACACTACAGTATTGGCTAGGTTTTCCTTGATAAAACCACTCTGCAACACGATGATTCATATTTGTAATTTGACTAATCTCTTTTATCATAGACTATTTATTATGTGATGGATAATCTTTCCACTCAACTTCGCCTGTAGCTCTTATAGGGTTACTGCCGGTCCCAAGCCTGGGTGAAGGAGGAGGGTTGGGCATGGGGTTAGCGTCCCCATCCCGTAGAAAACTAACTCGCTAAAAAAACGTTTACCAGAAAAAATAATCCAAACCATTTAAACTCTGCCCTGGGAGTTAGAAGGTCTTCATTTAGAAGAATTATGACGCTTCATGGTGAAAGCCGAGTTCCTCCGGAAGCCACGAGGCCGATGTCCCTTCTAACAACCAGAGCAAAACTTCTTATAGGTACGTGGAACGTTCGAACAATGTGGGAAACCGGGAAGACAAGTCAAATAGCAATGGAAATGAGGAGATACAACTTAGCAGTACTGGGAATCAGCGAAACCCATTGGACTCAAGCTGGACAGAAAATGCTAGCTACGGGAGAGATGCTGCTATACTCCGGTCATGAAGAGGACAATGCTCCACACACTCAGGGAGCCGCTCTTATGCTGTCCAAAGTAGCACGAAATGCACTTGTAGGATGGGAATCTCACGGATCCAGAATCATCAAAGCACCATTCAAAACAAAGAAGGAGGGGATCTTAATGAATATTATCCAATGTTATGCACCCACAAATGATAGCAACGACGACATTAAAGATCAGTTCTACGAGCGGCTGCAGTCAGTCATTGAGAAATGCCCAAGAAAGGACCCAACTATTCTGATGGGAGATCTAAATGCCAAAGTCGGAATAGACAACACTGGATATGAAGATATTATGGAACGACATGAACTGGGAGAATGAAACGAAAATGGAGAAAGATTTGCAAATCTATGTGCATTCAACAAATCGGTCATAGGAGGCACAATATTTCCACACAAGCGTATACACAAGGCTACATGGATCTCACCGGACCACACTACAGAGAACCAAATAGATCATATTTTCATCAACAAAAAATTCCGAAGGACAATGGAAGATGTGAGAACCAGGAGAGGAGCTGACATAGCTTCAGATCACCACCCGGTCGTAGCCAATTTCAAACTGAAGCTAAAAAATAACTGGACAAACAGCAATACAAAGGTTCAATACAGCCTTCCCTCGAGATACTGACAAACTCAATGAATTCAAGATCACTCTCAACAACAGATTCCAAGCCTTACAGGATCTACTGAAAGAATAAAAAACTACTATGGAGGATAACTGGAAAGGTATCAAAGAAGCATTAACTTCAACGAGTCAGGAGGTTCTGGGCCTCAAGAAGCATCATCATAAGGAATGGATCTCTATAGAAACACTGGACAGGACCAAAGAAAGAAGAACAAGAAGACAGCAATTAACAATAGCCGAACACGAGCAGAGAAAGTTCAAGCACAAGCTGAATACATAGAAGCAAACAAGCAAGTAAAAATGAGCATTAAAGCCGACAAGAAGAAATACGTGGAAGAACTAGCAACGACGGCAGGAAAAGCTGCTAGAGAAGGAAATATCAAACAGCTTCACGACACAACGTAGAAACTAGCAGGGAAATACAGTAAATCAGAGAGGCCGGTCAAAGACAAAGAAGGCAAGCCAATCACCGAAATTCAACAACAGCGGAACAGATGGGTAGAATACTTCGAGGAACTCCTGAATAGACCGACTCCAATGAATCCACCGGACATCGAAGCAGCACACATAGATCTTCCTATAGATGTCAATCCACAAACGACGGAAGAAATCAGAATGGCCATCAGACAAATCAAGGGCGGGAAAGTAGCAGGACCCGACAATATACCAGCTGAAGCACTGAAGTCAGACATCGAAACAACTAAAAACATGCTTCACCTTCTATTCAAAAAGATTTGGGAGGAGGAACAAGTGCCGATGGAATGGAAAGGACACCTCGTTAAGATTCCAAAGAAAGGAGATCTGAGCAAATGTGAAAACTACAGAGGCATTACACTGCTGTCAATGCCAGGGAAAGTCTTCAACAGAGTGTTGCTGAACCGGATGAAGGATGCAGTAGACGCCCAACTTCGAGATCAACAGGCTGGATTCCGTAAGGATCGGTCGTGCACAGACCAAATTGCAACACTACGGATCATCGTCGAACAATCAGTTGAGTGGAACTCATCACTATACATCAACTTCATTGATTATGAAAAAGCATTCGACAGTGTAGATAGGAGGACATTATGGAAACTTCTTCGACACTACGGAGTTCCTGAGAAGATTGTCAACATTATCCGGAACTCATACGACGGACTACAGTGTAAAGTCGTGCATGGAGGACAGCTGACAGATGCATTCCAAGTAAGGACCGGAGTCAGACAAGGCTGTTTACTCTCTCACTTCCTCCTTCTTCTGGTGGTCGACTGGATTATGAAGACCTCGACATCTCAAGGAAAACACGGAATTCAATGGACAGCTCGAAATCAATTAGACGATTTGGACTTCGCAGATGACCTAGCCCTCCTATCACGTACACACGAACAGATGCAGATGAAGACAGCCAGTGTAGCAGCAGTCTCTGCATCAGTAGGCCTCAACATACACAAAGGGAAAACCAAAGTCCTCAAATTCAAAGCGGAAAACAACAATCCAATCACTCTTGATGGCGAAACTCTGGAAAATGTAGAGTCCTTCACATACCTAGGAAGCATCATCGATGAACAAGGAGGTTCAGATGCAGACGTAAAGGCAAGGATTGGCGAAGCAAGGACAGCATTCCTACAGTTAAAGAACATATGGAACTCAAAACAACTTTCAACCAATATCAAAGTGAGAATCTTCAATACCAACGGCAAGGCAGTTCTACTGTATGGAGCTGAAACTTGGAGAACTACAACAACAACCATCAAGAAGGTACAAGTATTTATAAATAGTTGTCTACGCAAGATACTCAACATCCATTGGCCGGATACCATCAGCAATAGCCTTCTGTGGGAGAGAACAAACCAACTTCCAGCTGAAGAAGAAGTTAGGAAAAGACGATGGAAATGGATAGGACATACATTACGCAAATCATCAAACTGCATCACGAGACAAGCCCTAACTTGGAATCCTGAAGGGAAGCGAAAAAGAGGAAGGCCAAAGAACACATTGCGTCGGATAACAGAAGCAGATATGAAAACGATGAATTACAACTGGACGGAGCTAGAAAGGATTGCCCAGGACAGGGTTGGATGGAGAATGCTGGTGAGTGGCCTATGCTCCTTCACGAGGAGTAACAGGCGTAAGTAATCTTTCCACTCAATGTATCTACAGTTCGTTTTGCCAAATCAAATTCTAAGAGCCGATTTGAGGTTACTTATATGTTGGTATTCATATTTATTTGCGTTTATTTTCTGCTAATTGCATCAATCAGATGATATGAGTTAAGTGCCACTGTGTTTATAAACCTTATCTGTAAAGCCTTAGATACTAATTCATCCGACACAAAAATCATAAGGTTTAAAATATTGTATTGTTTTTTGAAAGATGTATTTCTGCTTGGGTGACCGAACTGAAACATCTAGCAATTTAGAGAAACATCACCCGAATTTTTGATCACCTTACTAGGTAGGCATTAGAATTGATTGAAAATTAAGTCCTCATTGTAGATAATAAATGCAGTAGATACATATATCATTCATTTCTTTCAGGTCCTACAGTTTCTCTGTACAAAGATTTTACGGACTAGGTTTCTTCATTTCTTGCGGGAATATATCGCTATCCATCTATTCGATTTTTAAGCTGAATTACCTGCTCTCAGTTTGGCAATTTTATCGGATGCACCTCTACTAGATGACAGTGATGAATTAAAAATCCCTGGAAGAAGCTTTATAATGGTCAGATGTATAAATTTATTTAACGATGATAAACACTGACCCTGACAAACTTTTAACAAATCAGAGCACCAAAGCAAATATACGGAGAGGTTTAGGTAAAAACAATGGAAATTGATATGATATATTGCACAAATATAATCTCCGAATACCTCATTAAGTCGTTTATGCACTAAAATTTATCTAAAACTGGAAATATACCTCTGCTTTCAGTGTATCCATAATACCTTCAGCATCTCCCATTACCGGTTCTATTTCCGTTTTTTCTTTACTCAGCTTATTTATTCTCTGAGATGTAGCTAAACGTTCTGGATATTTATATTCGTTTTCTTCTAATTTCATCGGACAGAGGTGATTTAGAAAGTCCAAATAATTAAACCCATCATCATTGGCATAACGTGATATGATAGCATCGATTTCTGCCGGCGACAAACAAAAACTATACATACTTATTAGTTGACGGAAATTATTTGTTGTCACTATTCCACGATGTAAACTGGGTTAAATATGAAAACAAATCATAATACACAGAAGTGAACAACAGAATTTACATAGTATAACTGTAAATAAATTAATGAAAAATGATGTAAATACTTCGGAATGCTGCAGACAAGAGATTCGATTGACTACCAGCAACAAAAAACTCCAAAATCAGATTAATTACAATAATAAGGATATCCTTTCATTAGAGAGTGAGAAAAAGGTCTAGTTTAAAAGGTCGAACATCAAACAGGTCGGTATTATTGAAGGCAAGCGTTGAATGGGAAAACAAATTTTCGGGATTTACCGTCTATTCATTTACCTAGAAAATTCATTCAGTTTTTAACAAATACTGTAATTTTTCGAATCAAGTAACAACTTGTTATTCTCATTACCCCAGTAATGTTATCTCATAAATGTTTCAAACTGTAAATCTGAGAATCTAGTTGACCTACTTAATAATTAATATGAGGTTTGACAGTGCTGAGGTTTAGACAGAGCGTCTTTACACTAACTACTGAATATCATTTTGAGATGATGTTTTGCAACCCACTTGTTTTATGCAAATGACCTATACTCGCCTGTCAATAAGAATCGTTTGACGGTAGGATATTCAAATTATTGTTGAATACTTTTTTAAACAAATCAAACATGACGAAGGTGTGTGATTTGGAGATTTTGTTAGATAATACTTTATCTGTCCTACCAATATACGTGCTACTCCAGGAACGGGTAAATGAAACTGGATTATTCACAAATTATGGAAGCATTTGACTTGGAAAATGTGAAGATAAACTTATCAAACTCATTTCGATCAGAAATATGGTAAAATCGGTGATCACCTGATTTGTGACGTAAATTTAGGTGAATAAAAATATTTATTTTTATGTTATAGCCATAATTACTTAAAAACCGCTTCATAATAAATAGAATTTCAAATTATGATTTACGGACTTTGTGTTTCTACTTGGATTTAACGAAGGACTTTAAATATTACTGCAAATAGTGACAATAAAGAAATGGCAGTCGAGATAATGCTATTCACTGATAAGTGAGATTAAAAACACCTCATACAGTAGTTACAATACGTAAATTTCTAGCATGAAAACTGTATTCTGAACAAATTAACTAGCGAATACCTTAGTGTTATGAAAAAAATAGAGAACAAATAGAAAGTTACTTAACAGCAAGTCAACAAGAAATCGAAACCAAATCACTTCCATAAATAACATTTTCAAATCACGTTATTCACTACATGACTTGGAAATATAATCATTCATTCGTGATGGTTTATGGCTAAATAAAATTATCCACTGTTTACTGTTGGCAGTAAAATCTTATTTATCAGGGTAATAAGAAATCTACAAAGTTGATTTCTATATTACTGATTCAATCAGCACTAATAAATTTACTGAGATTTATATCACGAACATCAACCTTTCTCACAAGATTAACTTTTAAGGTTGTGATTTCTTTGATTAAACCCCTTTTCCCACGTCAATAAATGTAATATGCTGTTTCAGAAATTAATGATAGAGAAACTTTTTAACAAACAATATCTAATTAATTAGTTTATAGACAGCTTTCCTTTGGAAGTATATTGATACATCGAAAACAAAGCATACAATAGTTTATACTGAATCAAAGTGGTTACAGTGAATAATATCTTGGAGTAGGATAACAATTATAAATAACTTATACACAACAAAGCGACAAAACACTTACAAATCAAAAGCCGCAAAATCCGGAGTTAAATCCAATCGACGTTCATTTACTTTTTGTCTTAAAATTCTCATACCATTTTCATAATTTTGTTTCATTTCTTCAGTTGCTGATAACCAATCTGCTGTACCTGGTTTCGGTTGGATAAATGTTTCTTGTGGTAGCACACGAGTGAGTGGTTGTTTTTCCAACCCCGGTAGAGTAAACACTGACCGTATGAAAAGTGATGAAAAAAAATTATCCATGATATGTAATTTGGTTAGTAAATTCCTTACAAATATACCATTCTAAAAGTTAAGCTGCTCCGTTAGAATTCCTCCAGCGAAAAGCAGTTTTCATTTAGAATTACAAATTTGTGTGATCACTAAAACTAATAAGCATTGAATCTACCAGAAAAGCTCAAACATTTGTTTGGAGTGAGTCGAGAAGCATAGTTTAGAAACAGAAATGTCAATAAACTGAGGAACCTATTTTAAGGACTGACTTTTATGTGGTATTTGTATGAACTAATCATTCCTTTGCACTTGATGACTGTCTGGTTTCGAATTTCAAATACGATATATTCGTTCGTGCTCACCTAGTTCTCATTGTCTAGATTGCGTTATTTCTGGAATACCTACTTTGTATAATAATTCAAATAACTCTGTCACATTTTAGTAGGGAGAAATCAACATTACGTGGACTAAGAAAATGCAGTATCAACAGTAATCAGTTAATTATTGGCCTTAATTCGGCAGGAATATTTGGGCTACCAGAAAATAAGGCTTCTAGTAGACAAATTTGGCTTTATAATTTTTAGTTGGAGGAGTAGAGTTTTGTACTGTAAACAGTACCTCTTTCTGCTGTATCGAGAAGTCGTTAGTTTGTTAACTTAACCCACGAAATGGGTAGTATTGGGAAGACCACGAAAAGTTTTTGATGCATATAGTCTGTGACTGGTAGGGGATTCCAGGTGAAATATTTCGTCTCATTACGGACTCGTCACCTAAAAGTACCTGGATCCCAGTGTTTTTAACATTGGGCTCAAATACAGTGATTTTTTGTCCAGACACATAATGAGTTATCTATAACAATGTTCCTATTTTTATATTTATCTGACTTCTGTACAAGAAACTTTTGTGTGAGAAACACATCCGAGTAATGAGCAAGATGTTGTATTTTCTTTCAAGAAATGAATAATGAGTTTTTTATGAGACATATAAATCAAAGTGATTTATATAAGAAAATTATAATTAAGTTGCTTTGGGGAAAATAAGGATTAAATGCAACAAAATCACAGTGATCAAGTTTTAGATACTTAATTCTAGGCCTCTAACCGGCCACCAGTAACAATTAACAACCATAATTTTTCTCGCTTGACAATGATTGCCAAGTTCATGTACTGCTAGTGCTTTGTACTTGGACACCAAATTGGACTAAGCTTAATGAAAATACAAAGAATTTATTTGTCCCAGGAAATAAATTAAAATTTTATATGAAAATATTATTTTTTTTATGTGATTTACTTACAGTCAGATTTTTGTGAATTGAACTGAGCATTATCTAATATCAGTTAATCAGTAACTTACTATTCAATTACATTTTTTTCAATATCTTACAATGAAACATATATAACCAACAGATATAACTAAATGACTAAGTTACATGATTACTCCTTTTAGTACTCCGTTGATCAGATTGTAACGAATGAATAGTTCATGAATATAAATCTTCCATTTAACTACGTAAGTTACACCTAGGCTTAACCGTTTGTGTGACGGCGGTAATCAGAAGCCAAATACTAATGGAGTTGGATGATTTTTTTCAGGTAGTGATTTACCTAAACAGACATCACAAGTGAGAACTGGGATAGTAAAGTGAAGCGGAGAAGCTGACCGGAAAAGGCAAGTGTGCTAACTTCGTTTGATAGAGTTTGACTCGATATTTATGGCCAGGCAAAAATAGCCTAGGGATGTTTGATGAATAGGATAAGTGATGCACACATATACGCTCATATAAAAATAGTCAAGCTTAACGAGTTACTAATTGATAAGGTTAAAATTTGACTTGGGAAAAATAAATAAATTGGTCTGTCGGAAAACAGAATAACCTATGTGAGCTTGAATTGGCACTAAACACTACATTTTCAAGATTTAATTACGTGTTACAGACGATCAATTTTAGATATCAATAGCACTTAAATCGTTTAAGTCATTGAAAGCCCTATCTATCACAGACAGTTATCCTATTGGACTTTTAGTGGAACCACGATCCTCATTAGGGATGCATTGCGTAGATGACTTGTGAATCTTAATATCGCTATTGTTTAAAGAATGATTTTATGCACATAATGTCGTAAAACAACTGGTGAACAAGTACATGTCATGAGTGGTTTGTATACATTTAACTACTGCAGAAAAGTGAATAGTCCACTCTTTTCTTGTCTCCTAATGTATAAATCTGTTATTGAAGAGTTGAAATCAAATTAGTATCTATCGTATACAATATTCATGAATCTTCGCCTGTCATCAACATGTCGTTAGTAGACCAATATTAAACAAAATACGCGAAATTCACATTCAACATAGCAGGAATAAAAAGATTATGAATAGGTAGTCAAATTAAATACATAAATCTGAAGACTTAAATTTACCTGTTTCTACATCATTAACAAATTTTATCCAGTTCACCATGTTGGTATCAGTTGAAGACACGTATTTATCTGCCAAGATGTTTACTTGTGCTGGTGTAAGATCGTGCAGGTGTAAACGCGTTAGCCCTGAGGCGGTTAAACAACGTTCAAACTGAGATCGTGTAACATAACCACTACGTAAGCGATCGAAATCATGAAACCCAGGTTTTAATGGTATACGGTTAACTAGGACCAAATGTCGGATACGGTTTAATAAAACCTCAACAGGCCATTGATCCCCAGCTGATATAATTACCGGCATTACTGTTGAGTGCCAATTTCGGTGAACTACACTTTTTCCACAGCGTGTATCACCTATTTCAGGTGTGCATTTTGTTATAACCTTGTTTGATACTTCAAAATTCACATCTCCTGGATTATCTTCATTGAAATTGACAGGGGCCGCAGCGGTAAACCAGTCATCTACCTTTTCGCAGAATGCTCCATAATTAATACAACCATTTGTAGGATTGGTGAATTTTCTACATAAACGACGACAATCTTCTTTACTCAGATTCAAACCAAGAAAGTACAATACTCTTTCAAACTGTGTACTAGTAATACTTCTCGAAAAACATGATGCCTAGGAAAATGGTTTCACGAAAAAGATTTTTTTATTAGAAAACTTGACAATGTTTATACTAGTTACTTCAAGTTGAAATTGATGGTTAAATATCTGACCGGAGTAAGGGTTTATTTGGTTGAACTATATTAATAGTCAACTACACAGTTTGTTTAGTATAAATGATTCGTTTTATCAGCCAAAATTGGAATATACACTTAAAATCAAGGGAAAGACCTTTGATTTTCGCAAGAATCACAGAAAGTGATCACGGATACAAATAGGAATTTTCTTCAAGTGAAAAATCTTAAGTTTTATTTTTGACTGATCCACCAATAAACTTTCCTTAATGACTCATATTTGTGGAAGATATCTTGACACTACCATTGAAGTAAAGACTGCTTATCAGTTTAATATTTCTTTAATCTAAAATCAAGATAACCCTCATATTATCCGAAATCCCAGAAGAATACTGAAGAGTAATAAATATAGCTAGGAGAAATGTAGAGATATGTTTATATAGTAAAGTAAAGTGATACAATTAGTTACGAACATAGAAATAGCCAGTTCATTTATCAATCAAAACGGGTTTTGATTAGTAAAAGATTACTACACTTCTTAAAGCGATATGAAGCATGACAAAATTGATTTAAATAAACCAAATAGAAGTGTAATATATTTCATGTATAATTTCAAGCAATTGAACTATGAGGTTAAAATACATTTATAATCTTTGAAATTCGATAGTGATGCGATTATGAATTCAAAATTTCGGCACTATACGAGCTTGTGAAGAAGATAGTGAGTTACATTCAAATTATTTACTTTGATTAATGAAAAATTGGATAGACTCAATAAAACGCAAGGATTCTGTTTTACATCCCGTGATAATATCAACAGTAAGGTCAGCTAAATATTTTCTGAATAGTATAGAATAACCCTTTTTAATCGGTTATTAAATCAGTATCCGTTTGTAGCAGGTCATCTTTGTAATAAAAATTTGTAAAAATTAATGGGTGAAGGTTTTTACAGTAATGAAAAACTGGCTTACCATATCATAGTCCTGAAAATATGGATATGTTAATATTCTTTTCTCACGAACTTGACGTCCAATTTCTTCGATTAGTTTAGATACACGATCTTCATCTTCTTGGCTTAATACGCATAAATGCTGTTGAAATATTGCCAAAAGGGTTATATAATTTGTAGCAATTCCAACTTTGCAAGTTCTATAGAACATGCTAAATATTTCCCGTTTAAGTTTGCAAAAGTCAAATCAAACTTCCACTAGGACTCAACAAAATATGACATTTTCGATTAGATAAAGAAATATATAATTTCAAATGACTAAACAGATTCCTTAAGTTATCGAATTCATATTGGGTTTTGCAAACAAATCTCACAATGTAAAAAGAGCTTAAGACAATGTTATCTTTAGGTTTGGTAGAATAGATAACGGCGATACAACTGAATAGTATAAATAACTGACCCAAATATGTGTAATTCTTAGAGTGTATCCCCAGCATAAAGTTTTATATTAAGTGTATTTCATTTTTAGTTGTTCATATAGGTGAATATCATAACGTTATTGCCTTACTTATCCCAAAATCTGGACAAATATTACAATGCTAAGTATTTTGTTACCTCCTTTTGTTTCTTATGTCATTTCGAACTAAACTTCATTGATTACAGTATGTAAAACGTTTTATAATAATATTACTAATGTAAATTTAGGCCGTTTGCAGCTGATGAAAAGCCTTGAAATATGATGAATTCATGTTATTCCGAAAATCCTGTTCTCGATTGATTTAATTTTATCAATAAATCAGGATATATAAAAGCTGAAATTACAATTCATTGTTGATGTTCACTTTTCACCAATCAAGTTGCTCTATCAAGTATTCTTTACTAAATTGTATTGAAAACTGAATGATTAATTACTAATCACTTCTTGAAGTAAACACAGTCTGTAAGATGGTGTCTGTGGTCAGAAAACATATTTTACACACCTGAACCCCAGTCACATTGTCCTAGCATTAGCAGTGCGACAGTCCTAGTTAAAATTTGTTTCCTGATTGAATAAAAAACGTCTATCTTATCATGGTTATACATTATACTGTAAACGTTAGTGACGTTATAACCAAGGTAAACCACTTGTTGACTACTTAATTACCTTGTGTTTATAGTTAATTAAGTACTTTATACGCTAAATGGTTATCACTTGTGATATTTTATTTTGAGCGTTTATGTAAGATAAACAATCATCTCACTGATAAGTAATCAGTAATTTAGTCAACCACTTTTCCTTAGTGTTGATTGGTATTGGTTAGAAAACAGTCACTATTCAAACCTGATTGACAGTATAGTCTGCTCTGGGTTTTTATGTTACAGGCTACTTTTTCACACTTAGAACTACCTTTAAAAAAGTGTTGTAGGGCACATTTTATCCTAGCTTGAGGCCAACAACTACGTGTATAGGCTTCCTGAAGAACTTTAGATATTTTATAAGATAATTGCCCTGGTAAATAATATAGACCTAATCAGTAGATATATTAACAATAGTCAGTTAACGAAACACAATCAGGAAACATTGGGTGACGACAGAATCTGTTTTTACTCTATTTTAGACAAATTTACATTAGTTGTGTGCAGATTTAATACTATAGGTTCACTGACAATTTAAGACAATCCAAATTCTAAGGTATCTAATTTTATTCGAAATTTCCGACGATATTGCCATTGTGCTTACTTGTGAAAGTGCACCTCTAGCTGGAATAGTAATTGGTTTTAACGGATCCTTCTCCAAATACAGCGTCTGAAAAGCTGTGAAAAACAAAAGGGTAGATGAAATAACTAGTTATTAAAAAAACGTAAAGACGGATTTTAATGTGAAACAATGTAAGCGATTTCATAGATAAGTTCCGTAAATTATAGGAAAACTGATACTTGTAATTATAGGGATTAACAGTAAATTTCGAGTTTCTATGGTTTCACAAAGACATAAATTCCTATTTTAAAAGCAGATGAATTGTTCAATTTAAGCACGAATTCATGAGTCGAATATTCTTATGAAATACCACTGAATATATGACTGTAATTCATAAGAATAATGTGAATGATACCAAACAAAAGATGCAACACAATGACTGAATTAGAAAGGTCGAATTGAGTATTATTTTAAATCTGGTAATCGGTCGTTATTAAAATAATTATTGACACATAGGGAAGTATGATAGTAATCCATCTATGGAACCATAGTAAAGAAACATCGAGTCAAGGGAAAGTTACCTAATTATTGTTAAACCTATGGTGGTATTGTTCTCTGAACAAGGTAGACTAATACGGAAAGCTAACAACCTCGATTAGGACATTCAGTTGAAGAATTACTCAGTTAAAAGGTATGGGATATGTGTACGTCAGTTTTTATAAAAAGATGATGATATTCGTATACTAAAGACTAATCGTGTCTAATATGCTCTTCAGTTTATACATGATATCGTATGATTCGCGGCTTCATAAACAAAAATTGATCAACAAAAGTCTTTGTGAAACATATAGTACTGCTGTGGATTGTTTAGATTGTACGAAAAAAAACAATACAGGAGATACAATTCAGTAACTCGACAAAAGCCAGAAAGTTCATAAATCCTCAAGTACTTACTTGAGAAAGCCCCAATAGCGTGGAAAGAATGTAGAACTCATCACATCAACCATTATTCTTGTTAACCAGCCTACGTATGTATTTAAAAGTTTTAAGCCGTCCTAGTCAGTTCATTGGTTGTTAATGTCAAAACATAAAAATCACTATCCATCTTTGCTTATAATGCTTGTAAATTAAGGCAATATTGAGGCATACGCACAGTATGCACATATGCCAATAAGAGACTGATCAATTTCAGTCCTAAAACATCAATGGGAAGATTCAAGTAAAAACAATGCCAAGTGAAATAAAAACCATTATTTATATGGATTCAACAAGACGATCGAAGAAAAATCTCCCATCGCAAAAGAGGAGAAGATAGGGTGAATTGTGTTGGGGAAATAAAAATATTTTTACATCCTGATAAAAATCTATAGATATCAAGATGCTCAATCATACGAGTTTTTCGTGAACCACATTAAATTTCAGTGATCATTACAATTTCCAACTACTTATAATATCTCAGTAGTAAAACGTATAAAATAAAACATTTTAAAGCAATGTCCAGAACTTCAACATTCAAGGACTTATCGGTGGAAAGACATCATCATTAGTCATCAGTGTGGTGTTTGAATGAACTAATGATTCCTTTGTACCTGTCGGATGTTTGATTTTGAATTCCAAATACATTACATTCGTTCGTGCCTATATAGCACTTCTTGATCCAATTGCGTTATTTCCGGGATTCTTAGTTTATACTATAATTCAAATACTCCTAATTATCACAATCAGCCAAATATAGGAAATAAATAAAATCATTTTTCTTCACCAAAATGAGATACTTATCCGATGGCGGGATAACATGTTTGATTAATAGTCCTGGGCTAGTAACATTAAGACAAATGTGGTCTCACGAAAATAGAATGTGGTTCGTACACTAAATTCTACGTTTCTTATTACATCATGCTTCAATCTAGCATTGAATATTGTTACTTCAGGACATTTTTCTTTTGTTTCACTAAATAAAGTTTTGGTAAGTGAAACAGATTGGTTCGCTAACCGAAATTATAAATTATCAGGCATGTAAATATATCTTAAAACGGTTGTTCTTGTCCACTCCGTAACTTGTCGACAGTAACAAAATGTTTTTAACAATCTGTACATCGTTCGTTCTGTAAGGAAATTTTTATAGACGCATTAAAATATCTTCACAAAAAACAATCATTCTTTATATACTTACGTGAGTCAATTTCTCTACAAAATTCGCGATAATTAATGAACTGAGGGTTTGTTGTTGAACGGTAGTAGTTTGCAAGCATTTGAACCTCCTCGCGACTTAATTTAGCTTCCTTACCAACAGATGATAGGAGAGCACATGTAAATTGATGTTCCGTTACTTCATCATGTTTTAATTTATCATAATCCACAAAGAAGTCCATAACACGTATACCACGTTTCCGAATAGTACATTTTATGCGATCAACAATCATATGTTGTGATGGAATTGATAAATTATCTTTTCGGGAGACATGATCAATATCTCTGTCTTTCTATATAAGGATGAAAATTTAAATGCACAGTATGATACATATAACAGTATTATTCAGCCATATATACATAATCCAAGTTCATTTTCAAGGTAAAGTCATATTAATATGTTAGGATTCCACTAATATTATTAACAACAAACTTGATACAAAAAGTCATTCCTTAAAATTATAATTTTGAGTTGAGTATAGCCAAAAGGGAATATAATTATTAACTACTAGCAACAAACCATCAATTCGTAAATCGGATAAGTCTAAAACAAAGACAACGCTTGAGATTTCTAAACCAGATATAAACAAGATACATTCTCTTCAGTGGGACAAATTTTGCATTAAAATTATACACCGTTTTAGATACCTATTTCAGGTGTTATGAGTACTTTAGCTGGTAAACACTTATTATCATTCGAGTTATAAAACACCGAGTTCGTGAAACCGTGTTACGTTTGAAACGAACTTTTACTTTCGTTTTGTTCTTAAACATTTGACGTAATCTCTTCGAAATTATTTTTACAGATTTCGGTTCGCATCACAGCAAATGATGACTTAGTTGTTATTCATTCACAGAGGAGAAATTAATTTCCGGAAGTCCATTTTTTAGTTCGCAAAAGAGACAAACTTTAGTTAGTTACTCATAATCCTTATTTCGTTAAACTACAATACAATTACTGGGGCCAAGGGTTTGAGGTTTGCAAATAACAATTTCACTCAAAGTTCTGATTCAATAGTTGTTTGTATTTACACAGTATCTCCTCATGGTTTTCAAAAAATTACTATCAGTGTCAAATGTAGCATTTCTGCATTTTTTTTTGTAGACTTTTGTTTACCTAGATTCCATAATGCGCATTTGCGATCAACTGAAGCAGTATAGACAAGATAGATGGGCTTTAAGTTTGAAATTATTCATAGTAGTTAAATAATACAACTATCAAAGTAAAACATTGATTATGAAGTCTTTTCTCTAATAGTTATGTGCTCAAGAACACAAACTTCAGATATAATATAAATATTTTTTTATTACACGCCAATGAGCAGAATAATTGTATTTTTAATCTGTAAACACAGTTTGTGTAGAAGCGAACAAAACTGTATATTTTACTCTAACTAAAGCGTTTATTAGTGTGTTAGTTGTCTCGCAATTTAATCTAGCATATAATGCTTTTGTCGTACCTTGGCGGTAAGGAAAAACCGCAGTATCAATTCAACATCTTTCATTAGGACTGTTATTTACAGACAGACAGTTTTTTTAAAATATATTTTTTAATAATTTACCTAAGAAACTTATTAGAATGTAGAATGTTTATTATAATTTCGTTTTATTTTAGTTCGTTTTCTCCTGAATTAATGATATTGATCGCTTTTCGGTAAAGATTCAGCACTAGAAAACCTTTTGCATTGAATGGATATGCAGAGTTAAAATCAATGTGTCGGTTTTCGATATATGGCTAGCTTTAAATACAAAATCATGTATACAGGTCAGATTGTGTTAATTTCGGTGTGTTCTATGGTAAACAGTCTTTCCTCGAGATTTCAACACGTGCCAAGTAACACTTCAGGTACACAAAAAGATCTGATAATCCTACAGAATTGGACATTTTACAGGTTAAATCAGCAATAACAGGACATGCTTTTTTCAATAGTCACCAAATCAATATTAAAAATATCAAAATTAATCAGAAAAGTCTTTACAGATATAGAGGCGAGTATCCGAAGCGTTTCATATAATGCTAAATTCTTCTGCCCTCAATCGAAAAGGTCTGAATATTCATGCAACCTGAATTATTGATCCATACAACTGTAGTGAAGAAGAACATGAGTGGTGACAACCAAATGTATCTGAACACGAAATTACAGAATATCTTACTAAATCTGAGAACCATACAGTAAATCTTCAATTTGCAAAATAACAATCCATTGTCTCAAACTTGACTGTTTCCTTTGCAAATATCAGTCCATAGTCTCAGCTTTCATTTTTTCTGCATTTTCATGCCAATTGCCTTCTGTTCTCGTTCTTTCCTTCTCGACCTTTAACTGAAATAATTCTATTCCTGACTATCGTTATTTACTACTTATGTGTACATAAGTAACGCACACCTCACAATCATATCTGACCTTAGTTATTTTCCACACAATCTACACACACCTACTTGATTTTAAAAATGAAAACATTTTCCATACCCACACTCTGACATACAAATTAATAGAGTAACAAGTCATAAAAATTCAAATTGACCAAGAATCACTTGACATTGAAGTATTTAGGCATATTAGAATTTGATTGTGATGAAAATATTCTGGTTTATTTATACTATTTGAACTTGTGTCAACTTAATTCAGCTATTTATTCCCTCCGAAGAAATGGCTTACATTAGGCGACAAAACGTTATAAATACAATTTTAGTACTCATTGGCATGTAACATAAAATATGATTATTATAGGCTTAATATATTTACCAAGACTTACTACAAGTTTTGTGTTGTCTTCCAAAGCCTTTTCGTATGATTCGATCATTTTAAGGTCTTTTTCAAAAGCCAGATAATCTACAAAACCAGGATTATTTAGCGATTTATAACGCTGAACGAGTGAAATCATTTCTTCCTCACTGATATCCTTCGGACCAGGAAACCCTCTGAAAAACTGCAAACATTTGTTAAAATTTGTAAACATTTACAGACTTGGCTTTCGGTCACTTCACCTAAGTTATGAACATCATACTGTTTATAACATTGGCGTATTATATAACCTTGGTTAGAGATAAATTGATTGATTCTGGAAAGCAGTGGTTTTATATACTCCAGTTTTTCATCACTGTACAGTTTATGCTGTGATTTTGTGCCCACGATCGGAGATCTAATCGGTTAAAGGTAATAAATAAATTACTCGATTGTTTGGAGAACCTTGGATTCCGGTGTTACACTAAAATCATTCTCATTATATTTACCTTCTATCTCACGAACAAATTTCCTCCAGTTAATATATCGGTTCCCATCAATTCCGTATTTTTTAAAAATAAGTTTTTCCTGTGAAACGTCAAGTGGGACACCGATTAGATTTCTTAAGATTCTTAAGAATTGGTTTCCTGGATCTTATGGATTTATGTTTATGCTATATTACCAGTGACATATCCAGATCTTAAGTTATCGTAATCAAGAAAGTTTTCATCAAATCTGCATCGACGATCTTTTGCAATGTCTCGAATGTAGTTTTCAACATTTTGCACTGCATCCAAAGCCATATCCAAATCAAATGTGGTCTGAGGCGTTACTAACACTATTTTGATAAAATTCATCAATAAAACAAATATTACACACTTCACAATTTAGCATTATTGACAATGATCGAAGAAACAATACCCGATATCATTATATTTACTGTACACCAGTAAGTTTATCTTTTCTCGTGTCTTGTTGTTAACTTTCTGTTCCCAGCTATTAGACAACATTAAAGGAGAGTACTCCCAACATCCGACTGCAGAATTCTTAATTAATTGCATAGTTGCTTATGGGTTCTTACGTACTGAGTATAAGTGAGTGCGCCGCTCATCTAAAGTACAAAAGATATCCTGTTTAAATTTTTGTATGCTGATTTTAATACAATCGCTTCGTATTCATTGCTCTAGTGGCACTAATTCTAATTAGAGATCATGTGAATTATTAAGATTATGGTTGTCAGAAGATTGTGAAAATGGGGTCAGAATATACCATTTCAGCACCTTATAACGGTTGCATTTTAGTTAACATATCGGAGTGATAAAGTAAGCGTTGTCGCCCAGTACAAGTCTCCAAAATAAGTAGTTTTGTAAGTTTTCGATATTTGATGCTGACCTTACTGGACACACCCTAGCTGAAGGCCCTAAGTCATGCATCGACGTGCTACTCATCGCTTACAACCGTTAGCCAGATTAAATTAAATACTTCCCGAGATATCGATAGCTTTTCAAACGCAACTTCGAACCTCTTCACCCCTGACTTCTTATTTGACTGGGTTGGCATACTTCGATTATATAATTGTAACAGGTAAAGCCCTTTTCAAACACTGAATATTTGTCGCATCTTTAAAAGTAACAACACTGTGTCATTGAAGATGCCACTTGATATTTGTTTGATCGCTTCAAAACTCCGCTGTTAGCTATTCATAACTAACATATTATGGATTAGAATTAACCCTAATTGTGGGACTAATTTTAATGAAGTTTGTCGTAACTAATAATAATTTATGCATGTTCATTATATAAGAACAAAATACATGAATTAGTAGTTTAGTTACGTTTTTTAATTAAATCAATTCGAACTGTTAATTTTACTAATTGAATACGTTCACTAAACCGATGACTAATTAATATCGTGTTCTGCTCATTCAAATTTAATTAATGACCGAATATTTTAAGTGACATATTTCATAGCACATCTTGGTTTTTTTTATCAGTTGTGCTTCACCGTTGCAGTCAGGAGTTCATACACAGAAAATATTGATTTACAATCATGCGTTATTTGTTTTATCGCGCAATACTGTCCTCGTTTCATTCAATGAATAGAAAGTAGTGGTTCTAATTCTTAGCCATAACAATCATTCACACCACCAACATTCTTAAAAACAATTGTGACATCGTCGTTAACCATGCTTTTTTTCCTAAATAATTTTTTTACCACTAATGTTTTAAATAATGTTCACTTTTGCATATAACGGATGGGTTAATATAATGTTTGAAAGTATTTGAATTATTGTATGAACTAGGAATCCCAGAACTAACGCAATTGAATCAAGAACTACAACACAAGCACAAACGAATGTATTGTGTTTTGAATAAGAAATCGAGCAATCAACAAGTACAAAAGAATCATTAGTTAATTCAAACACCACAGTTAGTGTGTTTAAACGCTGACATTGCTATTCAACTACATCAGACTTTTGCCAATGAAACTCAAGCGAGTCCTGTACTACAAACGCTCTTATATTGTGAAGAATTAGATTTCTATGGTCAGAACGTGTCCATGCATCCATCATTTCTTAACCCTTAATAGACACTTGACTCTCTCTTTCTCTCTCCTTGTCCAAGTAGCGAAACTGGCATTAATGGGGTTCACAGACGAACTCACGTTGTGACTTAAAAACAAACCTATAGCCTCGAAAGTGAACTGTTATTCTAACAGGGGTACAACAAAGAACTATCCTAAGGTGTACACGAATCATGGATTCCACTACGGATCCCTTAAATACTTTAGTTTATAAACTGTCGTCTACACAAATAACATTATATTATAGTGAACATATATAAATGATAGAGATTCACTGCAGCTCTAAGAATATTTGGAACTACCCAGACAGTGAAGAAGTCACAGCGGTTTGTGAACCAGGGGGCCAAGATGTAAATTAGTATCACTTTCTACCACAGAAAAGCAAGAGTTCCCCCTTACAACAAAGGTGACCTGGTCATGATGAATAGCATAATAGGAGAACCGGACCAACCCAGCAAAGCGCCTCCACCTTAAGCCTATGGATTTGTTCCACGAAGAGACCTTCAAACAATCAGACGTCAAAGAGAGAAGACTGATGTGAGTTCTCGTATTTTTGCTCCAAGTTTATCCTAATTCAAATGCTTTCTCAATCAAAGTGTTACTTTATTCTTCAGTAGACTGTTTCAACTAAAGGCTCGATAATCGTGTAAGCAACCATGGATTACCGTCTTTGAACAGGCGTACCTACTTTTCACAAACATTAAATAGTTTCACTGCACGATGTGTGACCGATCAGTTCTGAGGAGGTGAAATAATAGTTGTTTAAGTGAAAATCAGCATCCTTGTGACGTACCACTTAAACTAGATTTATGAAACACTTGGCTTCGTCTCATACTGTCATTACCGCTTCTGATATTTCAGAAGAAATCAGGATTGTACCCATTAAAAGCCCCTTAGCTTTGTTATCTGTAAACACTGTCAAGAGACACGAAATAATACGTCTAAGTTAACGTTTTCAACTGACCATTCGTTGATTTACTTAACTGCTTAGTTGCTTATCGTTATAAACAGCTCTGGGATCCACATGAACCCATTATCGACCACCAGCTACTCTTTGTAATTCAGTCTTCATAAAGTACATCAACTCATATACTGAACACTCGAGCCCTACTAAGATTATTCATATTCTAACGTATGAAAACGTATTCCCCTGTTTAAAGAGCCAACATTTCTCATAACAACATAACTATGTAACTTATTACGATAAATCATGTGGCATTTATAGCAACCAGCAACTGGAATGCTTTATGCCACATATTCTTATTTGAAAACAAACTATAATTATTATGACTACAACATACTGATTGACAGTTACAGGCGAATCGTTCACAATAAAAGAGGCACGTAATTAAGATCGAAATTGCCTTCAAATACTCAGAATTTTATCCTCCAAATATTGAGAACAACGACAGAAAAAATAAACATTTCCAATTTTACTACCTCCGTACTGTTCCGTTATCTGACTACATAAACTTATCACCATGAATCATTTTGAACTTTGACGCTGCTAGAACGGACAGACCGATTCAACGAGCTGTATCCGTCTGAAGCAGAGGAGGATTGTTTCGCATTTGCTTTGATTATCTTCACCACGTCTCCTGTCACATACGAAGTTTTTCAAAATGAACTATCCTGTTTGTCCTGACATCCGAATAATAATGCTTATGTGTGTACATATACATCCCTCCTCACTATTTTTTGCGTCGATATTACTTTTATCTCTTTTTGACCGATAAGCCTTTTTACTCCTGTTCTATCCTAATCGTGTGGTTATGTTAAATCCATGTGGCTTGTTGCTGAGATGGTATCCTCTAAAGTTCTCCGGAACTCCTATCTTTCTTGTGTGAACGCAACCTTTTGAGAATATTAAACACCACCCTCCTGACATCTTTTAAATTTATACGGCCATTTTTGATCTAAACCATCCTCTACAGACATCACCGAATGACTGTAAACGTACTGTCACAAAATGAAAGCAAATAAATAAATTGGTTCTAAGACTTTACACGACATAGCACTCATATATAAACTGTAGTTTATGTTGGCTTTCAAATGGCTTTGTCTTTAGTGTTATGCTTACACAGAATAGGGCTGATTCTTGTTTTATTACAAAGATTTTAGGACCCCACTTATAAAATACAGAGGCATCACCATTCTAGGTAAAAAAATCTATACTGAACTGCATAACACTTACTTGGTGCTGTTTAAAACAATCTATCGCAACAGAAACGCTTTGAAACTTTGGATAGGTTGTACAATTTTGTTTTTGAAATCCATGTTCATGATCTTAAGTTTCTACTTCGTCCAACAAAATAGTATCACAGTGTAACGCACTCCGAATTTAGAATACATGATATCGCACATGAATCTATGCTCTCATATCAAAATATGTGATGAGCAAATATTTGTGGACAAGGTATGAAATCGCACTCACAAACTGCCCGTTTATTTTAGGCGTGAAGAATAGTCGACTCTGCAAGTTGTCACACTGCTTTCAGTAGGTCGATAAACGACCAGAAATAACTGAAGTTAAGTGTATCTGTGAGTTCTGTTCTTGACCATAGGTCTTGTTTCATTTCGGTTTGGGTGCTTCGGGGTTAGAATCATTTATAAACGGATATGGAAAATGTTTAAAACTAATTATACAAAAAGGCTATCATCTGACTTGTAACATAAAGAGTAATTAAGTTCTCTGTTGAGACTATACGAAGTTTGTTCTACTGTAAATTGTACTAAATGTTATTTGTCTCGATATGAACCTTCTTATCCTCCCGAGTTTTGCAATATTTTATAAATGTAAAAGAACATTTTCATCTGACTTGTGACATATAAAGGCCTTATGTTTTCGGCTTTACCCATGTCATCATTTTGCCACTTTTGTATTTTTGCGTGTTGTCTACAAGCATTTTCTACTTCACTTAGTTGCTAACTGAACTTTTAAGGAAGGATGTCTCCGTGTTGCTAGAAGTTACTAGAAGAGGGCAATCGTTAGGTTTAGTGTGAACTTTTTATTACAGTCACGAAAATTTTCCTAAACAGAGATTTGAACTTGCAAACCACTGACAAGTTTCAGTCATAAGATACAAAAAGCCATTCCTTATAACTCGTTCCTCTTGTATATTTTCTGACAGTGTGAAATAGATACATTACATCAAAAGTACATAACACAAAGTACAAAGCCACGCAATACTTTATCTATCACAAATACTGTGGGATAAATGGCATTTAAGTTCTGACTTTACCAACGACTTATACTCATGAATCTGCTGCTCATACACTGGTATAAATTCTCATTTTTTAAATGATTTAAATGATTCCACTTATCCCTATATATATATATATGTGACGTCTAAATTCAGCCCAATAAACTACATAAATATTATGCACCAAGGATTCCATGTTGTATGAAACACGTGTTGTCAAAAAGAGTAGTACTTATTATTATCGCCGAAAAACACACACGTAATTGTTTTTTGTATCACTTCACCAAACTCAATGAACAATATATTAGAAATATATGATCGCCATCCTGACCACAAATAAAGATAAGCAACAACTCGTGTTTAATTGCTGACTTATTAATCTGACGAGCATATCAATTAGTCTGTTAGATGAATATTGTCAGGGAAAAGTAGCATAGCCAAGTAGATCAACATGGTCTACTAACTGCTAAGTGACATAATTTTTATAGCAAACGTCACTAATTGGCGAACATGGTACTTACGACAGTAGAATGAACGGTGACCTGAAATAGCAACTCTTGTCTCAAGGGCATTAAAGTACAGATAGAATTTACCTTGTTTTATAGTTTATAGTCAATTTTTCGGAGCCGGCATCTCCATATCACAGTTCTGGTTGTGGTCAGTATGTTACGTGAGTGTACAGCTCGTAGTAGTGTATTGATGTGTGACAATACTCAACGCATGATTCATATTCTGACTATTGCTGTATAAACAGTTGTAATTGAAAATGTTGTCAATAACTGTACCAGTGAATGAACTTACCGTAATCGCTGAACAACCGGATCTCTGTGCCGTTCTTCACTAATTCTGATTTGACACTTTCTGATATATAATTGCTTTCATATTCTCTTTTCAGAAAGAATGTCGATACTTCAACCACAACGGCTTGTGTTCACGTTATTCACAGATTTCAGTGGAGCATTTCATAATGCAGCTAATTTGGGAGATGTTCAGAATTTTCCTGACTTCTCAATAATAAACAGGAAAGGATGCATTCTATATATATAAAGACACGAAGTGAGTTCCTTCCTTTAGTGCTAATATATTTTATCTTTTTGCCCTTTCTACGATCAAGCACTTCTGAAGTCATCACAGAAAGATTTAAAAATAATGGTCGAATAAAGTAAGGGTAGATCACACTTCATCCTGTCACCTGAAAGAACTACAAATGATTATATTGCAGTTTATCAATTACTTAATAATAATTTTTCTGTAACTATTGCTTTATTTGAACAGACATTTTTTTTATTCTCAAATAACAGTTTGTTACATGAGGCATGCCAGTTTACAGGCAAGATCAAATTGATACAAATGATACAATATACACTGTAATAAATTACATAGCTGGGTTGATAATTTATAAGATATGAATGTCGATCGTTTAAATCAGTACCACAGTTGGCGCGCTTCATGAAAGTTGCGTTGCGAATGTGCGACTGATGGTCAAGGATAGGTCCATTGAAGGTATGGGCTTCTAAAAATCGCAACCTTATTTCCTTCTGAGATATCCAAGGCTTTAAGGATGGTGCAGGATGAAGTCACCAGTTCCATTTCTCAAGGGGGCTGAAAGAGGGAGCAAGTCTAACGCGCTGTATTTTTTCGCTTTTCATAACAGAGCAACTACAAATACACCCAAAAACGGTCCACTAGCCCGAACTAACTACCGATTTTCTCACTGGATTGTCGATCGATAGGACTCTCTATGTAGAAATGTAGTTGAACTTTCGTTTGTGAGTTTGCTCTAGATGAAAGTAAATCGGCAAAAGGGCCCAGATACTACGACTAAATCATTCTCTTCACCCTTCCCGTTTTTCACGGTCCGAAATAGAGCGATCACTTGTAGTGTATGATTCGACCAAAGGGATGGAATCCCCAAAGAGTAGATAGCGCCAAAATTTCTCGTTAATATAAATAAATTTCAGCATATTGATATCGATATTAGTATCATTAATTTTACTGGATGTACCCCTAACTGAATGTAACTGGTCAACAACTCTGACAAGGCTATGTTCCAGCATCTCGAGCCTCACATCTTTTATGACAACTAGACGCCTTACATAGCGTGAACACCCAACACATCGATCGTCAGCAAAATATATCTTTCAGTCCTTTTAAACTAATCTTTTTCCTAAAATATAGGGAAAGACGAGGATAAATCCAACACCAAAAATCTCGTTGAACCAACAGTAGCTCCTCCCTTGACACACTGGTCGAGCTTACCTACCTATATCCTATATTGACTAAAATACGTGCCCCTTTAAATTTTAACATTCCAGACAGGTCGGTTGAAGAACAATAAGGCTAAAAGCAGGGACATAAGGTCCGAGGGTGGAGTCGCACCGTTGACTGTAGAAGGGTCTGACAAGAGTAAGGTTTTATTCTTTGACAACCAGCATCTGCAGAGTCACAACACTCCTGCAACGGAAGGAAAATATTAGGAAACGATGACTTTGAAAATGTCACACCCCATATTACCCCACGGATTCCCGCCTCCAGTGGCAAGGCCTCTTGAATTGCAATACTAGCACATAGAAAATGTTTTACTAGAAAGGCGTGAGTGGCCGACCTTAAGCAGCTGTTCATTGAGCTCTGAGCTTAAGCTCTAAAGTTGATAAAACCACTATTAACTTAGCTTTCTTCTCAGATCCCTTAGGAAGAAATGGCTCAACAGTGTGAGACACAGTGAAGTGAAAACCGCCATCATACCTCCATAACTATCCAAAATCATATTGTTAGCAACCAAATCCCTCCCCCATTTCTTAATAATTATATTCTCGTTACTGTATATCCTCGTATATCTTTATCGTTAAGCTCCACTAACGCTAACTATTTGAGTTTACTAAGTGCTATTCCTGGTCTCATGAAATCGCACTTAAGATATCAAGTCATAGCTGCTAAAGTCCAAACCTTTTATCATGTATGATAACTGGCTTCTTTAGTTATGATCATGGGATCTAGCGTCATTCATGAATCCCGCCTCACTAGAGCGCGCATACGGGATCAAAGTATATTCATCCGTTTGACTGCACCATGCTAATTAAAAGAACTGGCATGATTATATTTTATAGTACTTGGTCATCCCACTAATTCTCCCCGTGACCACGCTGTAGGTATAGCGGTAAGATCCCTCAGGCTGGAATCCAATAGATATTCGTTAATACTTTGTTCGGCTTAACAGTATAGTCAGGACTGGAAAAGTTGGGGGCGCAAGCCATTTCTTTTTCTCTGTCTCTGCTTACACCCACAGTGACTGCAACTCCGAATGAGTGGAAGATGACTTTCGTATTAAGCAGTACAATGTCATACAGAAGACTAGACGTAAAAAGAAACCGACCAATAAACTCAAATAGATCGTACTACCATTAGCCTTCATTGAAGAGGTTCAATAGAAGACCGTTGCTCATTCTGGAGCGAATGTTTAGACTCGGATTACGCCGGAGTACGAGCACGAGTTTGCCTACCACGACGAGAAAACCCCTTAAAGTTTGACCTAATCAGTTGCCTACTATCTCCAAGCAACCTCAATGGCAAATTGATGTAGTCTATCAGAATCTTGGTGAGGTTGAAATGTCTATGAAGAATCTAACGCGATGGAGCCTAACAGGAAGTGATGTTTCAACTTCTACGATCTCAAGAAACGGTCCAATTTAAGCTATTAGATTGACTGAGATTTCAGCTAGAACCTATGAACTGAATGTCATCCAATTTGAACTTCCTCGATCGCCGATCATCCCAATTTATAAGAAAGAAAACGTTCCTCTCGTAATAATCAAAAGGGGTCAGTTTGACTAACACAGTGTCCAAGACATTACAACTAAAAATTCATTAACCCCTAACTGAAGCGCGTGAACAGTGAATCCGAGAAAAGCAGACTAGTTGTAGACCTGAACGTGGATGTGTAAAACCGAATATTTACTCTTCGGCAAAATCTGGAACATAGATATACTTTTTGACAAGCAGCTGTGTTCCTTGACTTTAAGGTATATTTCGAATATGTTGATCATGAGGTTACATCCCAGTGTCTGCGTTAAAAGTTGTACCAAAGATGTACAGGAATCCTGTTTAGTCTGTCTATTAGAACACGATTGGCCGAGTCAAGGCTTATGGTATATGGTATATTAACGAAAAATTCTTCTGTGTTGAGCAGAGTGCTTAAGAAAGTTAGCGGGATGGGTAATGATACTTTTGAGGTCGTTATGAATATAGTCGTGAACAGATATTCAAAAGCTTGCAAAATCCTGGCAAATGTTATCTCATTAAATACTGACCATCTGCTCCATTAACATCCCATCCCTTGTATATCATCAGGTAGAACGAGATACCTATACATGCACCCAAGCAAAGGCATAAAATCTCAATAATATTGTATGTATTATATAATCTACGTGACGAATAGGCTGTAAGAACTGACCGAGTCGAAAACTTGTATTTTCAAGCGTTCTGCTAAATAAAATTTGCATATTTTTTTATCTCTTTGGAGACATTTCACCTAATCTACGAAAAGCTATTTACTTACTTCGTGTATACATACATGTAGTTGTCGATTTACTTTCCTTCCATACGAGAAATTTTTTTGGAATTTTGTGTGCTGAGAACTCTATATTTTACTAAACATACTATACTATATAAAGCCAATAGTAATAAAAAAATAGATAACTTCTTTGCTTTCAACTCGTATATATGCTAGGGAGAGCTTGTTAGGAAATCTGACAAGGAGAGGAACAAGAGGCAACGTGAGTTGAGGACCCTGTAAGCAGTCAGTGACAATTATCAGTATAGTAAATACAATTAAAGCTGTCTGAAAGTCGAACTTAGATATCAGCGAAACAGACTTTCTAATATTTCACATTCCTCTCAATTAAGACCTACCACCTTAGTTCTCGTCAAAGTCTGAGTTAGGATAAAGTCGAACCACATCTCTGTGACGTCTTCTTGAAATATCTTGGTCCTCTTTCAAATGATGTTATCAAACGTGAATCTTTGAAAGTCGCATAGCTAATAAAAATGTAATTATTTTTGTCTCATCACGGATTTATTATAAGGCCAATTTCGAATAATAATATTCCAGCTCTGACTGACATAAGTAATGTGCCATCCTTTTGTAAATCATACGCCACTCAAGGTCACCTCTGCTACTGGTTTCACAGTACAGTAAGTCGATTGGCAATTTTAAGCATTTGTTTTCCAGACTTAAAAACTGCAAGTTAATTTCGTCTTCTCCTTTATTCGAAATTAAATGAACATATTTGTGCAGTTTTTGTTATTTGACATAGCGTAACAAGTTAACTTTTGGTTGATTTGGGAGACTTCATGTATAGAAATATCATATTAGAAGCAGCTACGGAGAAATAATAACCCAACTTTGATCACTCTAATTGGGCACTATGTCTATGTTGTTCTTGTATATCAGTCGATTTAGATAGATGCTGGCCAGCAAGACTTGTAGGGAATTTAAAAGTAGTCAGATAAGGAAAGGATTATCTGGTGAACTTACTACTGACAAGTTTGGAATTAGTTAAATTGCCCTGGCTTGAACACAACAGTGCTCAAGATGGCAATTGTTTCTGTGAGTTTTAGATGTAAAGTGTAAAACACTGAACAGTGAGCGTTGGTAATCTTAATTTGATGCCTAATTTCTCACTTTTGCCTGGGGATTCGTTCAGTAACTGCGACATTCGTTTCCTAGAATAAAGTACCGCTTCCTCTTGTCCGTGTTTTAGTAATGCCCTTTGATGATCATCGTCTGTTTTATCCGATCGCCATGAATAAACGTATTCTAATCACATGTTTTGTGCCGTTTGGGCGGGAAATCATATTTTATCTTTTCGTCACTTACAGCTAGTTAGAAATAGTTGTTTTACGTCGTTTTAAGTCCTTGATCTTGTTTAATGAGAAGTTGTGGTTGTGTCCGAGATTTTGCTTATCAAAGTCCCAGTAAATAAATAGATTCGACTTTGTCAGACACGTAGTTCCAAACTTAGCACGTTGTGATGCTGGATAAATTTCCGCTTTACGACCCTATATTTGTTTTATGAGGCTACTGAATCATCCTGGTAATTACTACAGTGTACCAATGTGGGTGATGGATATCTGAAGTTTAGTGATACTAATAGTAATAATCCAAAGTGGGTGATCCTGGACTCTGAGTAGACTATTGACTAGTCCAGGTTTTAGAAAATTTATAACCATTTTTAAGTCTCTATTATTGTATGTATAGCTAGTCAGTTAGCCTAAACCTTATTGAGGATTGTAGTAATAGTGTTTTTTGTAGAATCTTTTTCTTAACTATAGTAGAGTACCAAAAGACAAGGAAAAATCTGTCCAATATAGTTGTAGTTAAGGTTGAGGTAACTAATGTCTTCGATGAGCTTGGTTTTTAACTATCAGGTTTTGTGAAAGTTGTTTTTTAACATAGTCTTCCTATTGAATTCATACATAGCAATAGATAGTTTTAAATCTCACTAATTATTACTTCTCTGTATGATAGCACTGATCTATACTTATACCATCCCTTAATTTCTAGAGATGGAACTAGTTGTGTTGGTTAAGTCAACTGCTGTTAACATTCCCATAAAACTGGTTCTTAAACGTCTTGTGAGGTCTTCGTCGAAAGTATAGAAGTATAATTTCGATTATCTGTAATTTAGTTTAATTGATTCAACTTGACAACATGCTGGGATCTCGTGTACTAAGTTTCGAGTCACTTTCTTCAGTCCTGGTGCTACTACTCGGCTACAGAAACTGAGGTAGAGCATTTTAAGTTTCAGGCTTAGTAATGTAAAACCAAGTGCTTTCAATGTAAAGCATAGCAATAGGCAGGAGGAATATGTGTTCATTGTGCGAAGTTACAAAACCTTTACATAATACGTACACATAGCATTCAATCATCCATTTGCAGCTTCCGGTGTGTTATGCAATATGGACTGTTTTCTCGGCTAGCTTCCAAGTTTTCTGCCAACACCGTGCTTTTTGTGCACTGAAACCCTTCACTCTGTTAGATGATTCTTGCAAATTCGACGCAACGTCCTGATGCACACTAATAAACACATTTGTGAACACCCTCCACTACATCAATACCTGAGCCGTTGCTTCGAAAAAAGTAATCAAGAACGGTCCCATGAAAATTGTATGCAGATAATATGGAGGGTCCTGTTGTCAATGAATCTGAAGAAAGAATAGTGTTGAGTTTATAAGATATGATCTTAAAGCTTTTTGAATGGCATATCATAAATCGTGTACGAAACGTCATCCACTAAACAATACCGTACCAATATCTGCCATAGTCATTTTTAGAGACGGTGCACTAGTATAACGCTTATGTGATCGAAACTAGTTTCTTTTAGGACACTAATCCATCTGCCTGTATGTTATATCCACACAGTATACCATAGAGTTTCATTCCTACCACACAGAAATGAAGTCTTCCGTTTCAGATTACCCATTCTCAAAGGAAACCATCTTGCTATGTCTTTGTCCAGTGGAAGTTTATTACGCTCAGCTCAACTAGGTAATAAAGTTTACTTCTTTCAACGTTTTCAGTATTTTTTAGACAACCTTTCAGATGCGCAGGGATTAAAAAAAAGAAGAACTACGACGAGACCCCTTCTAGGTATCGACCTTCTGTACTTGTGAAGACTCTTCGTGGTTTTCAGTTTAATGATGGAGATTATGTCTATAAAGGTGATATCTTAGTTCGGCAGGTACATTGTTTTTATTGGTCTTTGCTCATTTGTAAAGCGTGAATAATTTTGTAACGGTTGTGCCATTGATATCTCTATTTTGTTGCAAGTGATAAAGGTATGCATAAAGCAGAGGGTAACATGTAGACGTATATATATCTATAGAATACCATCTGACAAGGAGCTGACAAGATGAAATCGTTCTCTTTTGTAGAATATGTCATTAGGGCTGGGTAGTTTGTAATGTCTTTTTTGCACGACTACGTGAAACTCATGAGCAGTCCGTCAATCATGACCAATACAAAAGCCTGGCACATGTGCGCCTTATCCGAAGTTTCCATATTACACTAGGACGAGGAGGGCTAGAATAGTGTGGTAAGTGTTAGTGAGGGAGACCAAATATGAGGAATGTGGTGTGAAACGACAATGAGAAGAGATATATGAAGGGGTAATGAACTCCAGATCTAGAGTACGATAAAGTTGGCACGTTTGTCTCATTATGGCCGCTTCTAAGTCATGTTACTCCAACCACCGATCACACAGACTTCAACCAGGTGGTCAGCATCCACCGAAATGGGTCAATCAAATAGTCACTGGCTTTATGCACTGGTGTCACATCTTGTTTTGGTTATCCCTAGCATTCTCACAACTTTCTCTTACAACAGACAGCATTCCCTGTCAATGTAAAAAGTTGTCGGGCGTACATAATACATGTCCAAACCACCTCAATCGATGATGATTCTAGGCGGTATATGTTTAGGGTCTATACATTGTTATGTAGATTCCTTGAATCTTAATTCTTGGCCGATTAACTTTGGTTCACCCAAGGTATGTCTTGCATTTGTAAACAGCCCACGTTTGCTGAGAGGATATTTAGAAACATCACAATTGTTTTCGCTTTCTCCAATTTTAATAGCGACCTGTAATCCAGTGTAATGATCATCTATTTTATCGAGTTTGTTTTGTTCATATCTTTTAAGTGTAACTGGCTCATCGTATCATGTATGAAGTCGTAGGATATATACAAGTTTGGAGGATGTTCACATATCCAATCCATCAAAACAATCCATAGTGGATGATTAAGCAGAATATAGTACAAATTTTAACTAAAATATTTGGTACCAAAAATTGCTTTCTGGTTATTCATCCAGTTAAGTTTCTCAGTGTAGTTGGAGAGACTTTCACTGTTCTGTAGAATTTGCTTTGTTAGTATTTTCTCTTAGTACGTTTCGTAGCACCTATGAAGTGACAAGCGCCCTGGTACAGTTGAGGATTGGGAGAGTCCACTCTCGGAATGTTCTCATATAACCACTTGCATATAGCCACGGCCAAGGAATTCGTACTAACTGCCTTCTCGTGATAGGGGTATTGTTTAGGGAAGTAAGAGGATAAAACGAATATCCAGCGCTTGTATCGGGTTAGTGGATACAGAAAATTCATCTGGAAAACTTGGAAAACACTGATTCAAACCAATTGTGCACATGGGCTCTAGCGACCTCAGGGGTTGAGTAGCTCACGAACCTATTCTTGGTCACCGGCTATCATGGAACTGTATCTTTTAGCGTTGCTCCACCACCTTGTAAATTAGATCTCCAGTTCAAAGGTTTGGGAGTGGTTACTTACTGACGTTTGTTACCCCTTGTGGAGAAGCATAGGCTGCCCACCAGCATTTCCTATCGAACTCGACTCTGAACAATCTTTTCCAGTTGCTATTCATCCTTTTCATGTATGCTTCCAATTCTCGACGTTGTGTGTTCTTCGGTCTTTTTCTTTTCCGTTTCCCTTCAGGATTTCAGGCTAGTGCTTGCCTCGTGATGCAGTTTGATGACTTCCGTAATGCATGTCCTATGCACCTCCATCGTCTTCCCATAATTTCCACTTCAGCTGGAAGCTGTTGACCTCAAAGTTGAGCGTCTACTGAACCCTTCCGGTTCAGCAACACTGTTGAAAACGTTTTCTGGTACCGATTGTAGTGTGATGCTTCCGTAGTTCTCACATTTGTTCAGATCTTCTTTCTTTGTATCTTAATGAGGTATCCTTCTTTCCAGTCTGTCAGTGGCACTTGTTCTTCCTCACAAACCTTCCTGAGTAGAAGTGGAGCACGTTTGCAGTTACTTTTATGTCTGACTTCAGTTCTTCGGTTGATATACTGTCAGGTCTTGCTGTTTTCCCACTCTTGATTTATCTAATGGTCATGCTGACTTGTTCGATCATTGGTGGAGTGAAACTTTTAGGAAGGTCTGTGTGTGCTGCTTTGATGTTCGGTGGATTCAGTGGAGCTGGTCGATTCACGAATTCCTCAAAGTGTTCTACCCATCTGTTTCTCTGTTCTTGAATCTCACTGATTTGCTTGCCTTCTTTGTCCTTGACTGGTGTCTCTGGTTTACTATATTTCCCCTGCAGTTTCTTCGTTGTGTCATATAGTTGTTTTATGCCTCCTTCTCTTGTATCTTTTTCCTCTGTCGTTGCTAGGTCTTCCATGTGTTTGTGCTTGTCAGCTCTGACGCTCTTCCTGATTTCATTGTTTGCTTCTATGTACTCAGCTTGTGCCTTGACCTTCTCTGTTCTTGTTCCGCCATTGTTAATTACTGTCCTCTTGTTCTTCTTTTCTTGAGTCTTGTCCGGGGTTTCTATAGAGATCCATTCCTTATGATGTCTGATTCCCCCAGGACCTCCTGACACGTTGAAGTTAGTGATTATTTGATCTCTTTTCAGTTGTCGTCCATAGTAGTTTTTTCTTGTTTGAGTAGATCCTGTAAGGCTTGTAACCTGTTGTTGAGAGCTATCTTGAATTCTAAGTGCTAAGTACTTTTGCAAGACTGACAGGAGCATGTACTTGTACTCACTCTTGGTAGTGAGCAGTTGGAAGTTACCAAAAATTTAGTAAGTACTAGTGGTGTCATGATTGATGAGATCAGCTTACGTTTAGTGAAAGCCAGAGTAGCCTACCAGTCTGGGCTATTGTTGCAGCCTTCGTGATATTAGTCAGACTTGAAAGTTGGGCCTACGGTGCTTCCTTTAATAGCGATTTCTCTCTATACTTGTGAAACCTGGCTTCCGGGTTGAGGATGTTAGGCAGCTTCTCTATGTTTGATGATCGTTGTCTTCGCAGGATTGCTGACATTCTATCGCAACACCACGTTAACAATGCAGATGTTCGGCCACGTGTATTTGTTCAAAGTGATGGTAATCCAAATGGTGCTACCGGCTTTGGTGGCTTGGGCCCTACGGCATGAATGTTGTTCCGGCAAATTTTACATTATTCGTTATTTGCAAACTCTAGAAGTAGTTTGAAAAACGGAGAGGTAATCAATTTATGACAGTGCCTTGGCATGAAAGAAAGCTGTATAAGACTAGAATCCTTCGGCCTTCTACGGCTTCCTGGTTGAATTCCTAGATATAGTGCATTATCGTAGTTTGAGTCGTTATTAAACAGCTCAGAATAAAAGCCAGTGATATTCCTGCTGTGATTTTCTTTTAGTTTTTCTAGAAAAGTGAGAGAAACTTCTTTAAGTGAAAGAATTCTTCGTGATTGTATTTTCTTAACCGAACTAGTCTTACTACTGTCTACTACTCTCATTCCCCTACTTTTATTCATTTCTTGCTTTTATAAAGACTATATTCACCTTCTTTCCTATGTTTTTTCAGTCTCATTTACTTATTGTATGGCGCATATTTATACCAGGTAGAATAACGTAAAACTGATCGATAAATCATGTTTCACAGAATTATTTTGTAGTAACAACCTAGAGTTGTTAGTTAGTTGGAAATATAAATTAACAGGATTCCGAACTAAACCACGATAGTCTTATTATGCATAATGTTTTCTCAAATATATTTTCATTTATTACTGTATTAGTTTTTTCTGTGGAATTTTATTCCAATCTTTTAGCTTGGTATGGAAATATACCCGGGTGAATCTGTCAAATTAGACCCAGAAACATGGAACTTAGTAGCACTAAGTAATGGACGTTTCACCATTAGTACAGAGAAGCTTTCACCGTTTCCTGACAGCCCTTTATATGATAAAGTGAAGGACGGCGAAGTAATTTATAAACCATTTGTTCATGTTATTGGTGATCCAATCGAACCACTATATAAACTCAAGCGCATTTTGTAACTAGTGACAATTAAAGCTATCATACTCAACAAATTGATTTGCTTTCTAACTTTTTCTGAAGTTATTCACCTCGTTAAATCTTTATTGTGTAACGTCATATCTGTTTATCGTCAGTTTTATTTATACAATAGGGATTTGATAACAAAACTAAGTCCCAGAAAAGGTTTGGAGAACCACATTAAGATAATTAATAATTTCGAATATTGGGGAGATAAAGTTCTCATTTTCATACTTCCATCAAGGATGTTAGACGGATTGGAAAAACGTGTTTAAAATGCTTCATTTGGTTATATATATATATATATATATATAGTATTGAAGTATGATTTTCTTCTTACTATGCTTTACGATTGGGTGAAATTTTGATGGACTTCTGAATGGCAATACACTCACCTATTAGTTCATATTCATTGTATCCTTTATTGTTACCATGCAATCTAAATTAAGGTACGTTCCCCAAACCTTACCTTCAGTCAATGGTTAGATAAGGTTATTGAATTCCGAACACCATATATGAACTAATTGTAATGCAGATAATTTCTAAGTTCAGTTAACAATGATTGAACTAAACTCACAGTCCCTGACTATGAGAAGTAGTACTTTCTGCAGTAGAAATGGACACTTGAATTAATGAAGTTGATTATCATCATTTATTAATCATTCAATGTCAAAGTCAATATCGAAAACGTTTGTTCCATTTTCTAGTTACGTTTTCTGTCTGGATATGTTTCCGACTACTTTTAGCCAATATAGTAGCGTATACGCCGACAATTACTTAGGTTTTAAGCTTTAAATGTCAGTCTAACCCATAAAATATCACAAATATCTTTAGTCTTCAAGTTAACTTATCTTAATATTATATTCTTTCTTAATCCAACTAAGTTTCGGTGCATCAGGTTTTGCTGCTACTTGGAAGTCTACTCCACGTAAAAGTAACTAAGGGTAGTTGGAATATTCCCAACAGTACTTTGTCCATCAAATTAGACGGCTTGTCTAAAGAGGCATTTTTTCCAAATGCTGATCTCTTAATTCTTAGTACGCATTCTCGGACCTTTCAATTTCTGAAGGCTAGTTGAATCAGAGGTTAGAAAGGACGGATATCATGGCTAATTCGGACAGGCAGGTCGTAAGATAGGTTTGAAAGACTGTCTGTTTCTATCCACCACCACTTATTTTTCCGTCCGTATTGCTTTCTTAGTGCTTGACGACTCGCGATCATCGCTTAAACCTTTGGGAGTTCTATTAGTCTTTTCTACGATTTCTACAACAAGCTGGAGATAATGCTAACCTCCCTTAAAATGTGGACTTTTAGCGATTCTATAGCTAATCCTTTCCTGAATATCTCATTGACATTATCTCGACTAATTTTCATGGGGTTTTCCAGTTGTGTGTTTCCTGTAGATAACGGCTTCCAACAAAAAGTTTGATTCCCGCTGCAGTCGGTAAGCGTCCAAGTAGCAACAACAAACAGGATACCATTAATGTTTTGATCTGTTCCAGTTTTGTAATGATATGGAGCCAGATAGGAGATAATCGATTTGTTTAATGCATATATACCAGAGATCAAAGTTTTAGGATATCGGAAACACGATCGTTGTGAGTTCATTAAGTTCAAATGAGCCAGTCTATTTAGATCATGGATCGGATTTTTTGAAATTAATCAGAAAGTTCTATGGTTTTCGCTACTGAGCCATGTTTCCCTGTTGACTGTAAACTTGTAACGTCGAAAGCTTCAATATGTTATTTCAAGCGCGGTTGTGCCTTCTTTAATGAAATACCTAGTGGGACCATGTGGTCAAACATTCCGCTCTGTTGGGACACAAAGATTTCTTAAAACATCTTAATAACAAGCACCACATAATCGTTTTGGGTTTACACTAAATGAACAGATGTTGGATTTTCTTCATTCGCATGGTAAGGTCACTATCTTTTCCTTGATGATGAAGTTCTGAGTCACTTTTTCTTCCAACAGTCTGTTTCACAAATTTTGTTTTCAAGAAGACGAATAAAATTCTCCAATAATTTTAAACTTTTAAAGAAAACAAGTTTTTATTTTTCGAGAAAATTGTACTTTTCATAACGAAACTGATGTAATAAGTTTGTATCTTTCGTATTGACGTTGAGTCAGTGTAGGAACAGAATCTCTTCCACTATAAATGAAATGGAACTAATTTCATCAAGTACTGCTTTCTATGTTTGGGTTTCTGACGATGTTGTATGAACAGTTTTTAACGACTTAGTTAACATAAAACGTTCGCATCATTTAATACAGTCAGTAGATTATACATGGAGTGCTAAAATATTCGGTAATATCCAATGTTATTGTCTACCAGTAAATATAATCAACAACAAAGTTCAAAAATATTTTTATTTTATTTAACTGCCTAGTATTTTCCAAACACCATCAAAACTTTGTTGTGATAAATCTTTAAGGAAATATTGTCTGAAAGGAATTATTACAATTAAGTAGGTTAATCAGTATAAAGTAGTGAACTAAATTTGATGAAGTTATAAATATACTAGAAAGAGGGTTAGAAGTTTAAGCTCATCCTGGAAATCAGATAAATTATACTGAAACCAATATGGCTGTGAAGTAAACATTAATCAAGAAATGGAAGCAGATGTTTCTTGAAGTGCTTATTTTGATATACAGGTATGCATTGATAGAGCTTTCAAATCAAACAAAATAACATTGTGGCAAAAGGCGACGCACGGTCTATCCTACCTTGGATAGCTTTTATAAAGGATGAATGAATAATTTACCCTTGTGCTTACGAGAAGATAGATTCAATTCAGCCTAGGAAAAGGTATCGATTTAACCTATTTGGAACTTGATAAGTAGCAAATTTACAAAACTTTTTGTGTTCATGAGAATGTAGTGAAGAAATATGCATAAAATCATCGGAGAGCTTTGATAAGTGGTAAATGGAGGATTAGTGAGAAGTTGGTGTTATTGTATTAAGAGAAACATTTTAGTGATGCTTATTTAGCTTTATTGGTAAATTTAACTTCTGAAAAAGTAGATTCAATAATTAACGATGCTGCCTTCGAATTGATTATTTTAGCACTTACCTTCATGACATACACTATAATGTAAAAATCAAGTCAACAGTCATCTCATTTCTACTATTCATCTATCATTTTCAGAGTGTTCTCTGGATAGTGTTGACCAGATTAGTAATCCGAGTAAATACATGTTTGTTTTCGTATACTTTCCTTGACGATATTGAAGTTTAATTAAAGGTCGCCAAGACGTATTAACTTATTTTTGAGTTCTAGACCAGTTCACTAGTTCATAGCGTTTTTAGAGTTGAATCACCTTGATTATTAAGCACTGTCCTAGGAACTAGTTTCAAGTAGTACTCAATTTTATTCAACTGAACGATACTGCTGTTTTAAACAGTATAGGTGAAACCGACCGAAACTTATAAATCTCAGTAATTACTGAGTACACCGATTGAGAACTGTTTAACTTGAATCTGAGATATTATGGTCATCATTGTACGATGGGATTATTTTTATAATGGATTGTGGAAGATTTCCATTCATTTGAAACCGTCTGGAAGAAAATCATCAGAAGCTTTGAGAACAAATAGTATTGGTATAAAGCTTTCATTAGGTTTAACCCCTATATTTCATGTATACCAGGTTGATTGTGAATTAAAAATAAGTTAGTAGCCTCTGAACGAAAGTTCATTCGTTCAAGGATGTGATAGCTTAGAAGACTAGATTAAGAGCCTGTAAAAACAGCTTTAAATGCACGGTGAGTTATCGGTGCTTAATCTCCTATCTGCAATTAGTTTAACTCATTAAAGCTAGTGACGTCAAGTATTTATCGCATATTGATCGATATATTTTTAGCATGGCGTTTACTGACAAACAAGTTTTAATGAAACTGTTGTAAATTATCTTTGAAGACTCAAATAAATTTGAATTTCATTGTTCAGGAAAATGTTAGTCTTTAGTTATTATCTGAAAGATGATCGTCACACTTTTTTATAATAAATGTTAGAAATTGATTCGTCAGGTTACCTTAAGGTTGTACAATTTGAAAGCAAGTTAATAACTAATACCCATCAGGTATCTCTGTTTGTCCCTCAAGTAACTATTTTTCAAGCCATGATAAAGAGACAATACTTGAGGATGGATATAATCAATATCAATATGAAGTAATTTGGTTATTTGAAAATGCAATTCTTTCGTGGCTTTTTTTTCTCATTTAAGATTAAGGTTACAGTTAATGTTGTATCACTGAGTAGAAGTACAGTAGCATAACTAATTTAAACAGTCGCCAATTTAATAAGCTTTCCATATTCATCACTATTTAGCAACTTACAAAATTACATCAATCAGCTCCCTAAATTCGTAGTGTTGTGATTCTTATTCCGTATTAACGCACATTACTGGTTATGTAAAAGGGAATACTTCGACAAAATCTGGCTTTGCTTCGACTATCATATTGTTTGTTGTGAAATTCATGTTTTTTCATCTAGGAATCGCCATCATTATTGATAAAAATCTCGGTTGTTTATATTTTAAAAAATACAAACTCAGACGTTCATTTCTCTTTTTTACAGTAACGGGACTAAAAGTATTGATTGAAAAAGGAGGTTAGCGTAACTCAGTAACCGAAAATACAATGTTTTGATTTTTGAATTAGAATCAAATATTGTTCTGATAAAACTATGTAATGATTATTAAACAGAACGACTTACATGTCATAAGTTCGCTTACGAAAAATCACTACCCAGCAGTGTTATATTGCATATAGGTTTTGTAGTTTAGTATGAGACCATTGACTCAAAGATTTCACATGACTATTACTTTAAGACAAAATACGTAATCAAAAATTATCTTAGGGCAGTTTTTAATAAATTGATGGGTCCTTTTTTAATGTAGAACATCTGTAATGTAATTGATCATAAATAAATTGTTCATCCACTAAAAGGTAAGTACATTTGGTCAGTCAACTGAAACGTTTGTCAAAATGGTGTTTTTCCTTACCACACTAACATTGTTTTAAACAGCTGGAAGAGTACCTGTTCTAAACAATTGAGATATACTGAATATTTATTTATCACAGTGACGTTTAAAACAAACGCCAACTATTGTCTTATCAGTGTTTTGGGTGTTTATAATGGCGTAAAATTTTTGTCACCTATAACAAACTGTATTTTACTTTGATCGGCATCTTATTGCCTATTGAGTGAGTATAGTATCAGTCTGAAATTATCATTCTTAATCGTGAGTTCCGGTAAACTTCTAAAATAGCTTATTGCATGTTCAAATTTATCAGAAAAGTGAATATGTTACTTTATAGGGACTCTAGATCAAATTTAAAAACGATTGATCGAAATTTAACAATGTTCCATAAATACTGTCTCTGTAGCATTTGATGGTAAGACTATAATATACCGAAAACCTTTAGCGGATTAATGGATTGCCTTGAGACTAGCTAATCAATAACAGTCAATGAGAATGCAGCTTTCATATGAGAGCTCTAAAATATAGAAAAATGATAGAAATACGGAGGATTAGAATTTTTTTAAAAACATTGATGACTTTTGATAATTTAGGCTTGATGTCATAGTTCTGTAATCAGGATAAATCTTAATTCTTAGCTCTACATATTTTAAAGCCTAACTCTTAGTTCTAAAACCCCTCATCCATACCTGCTGACCCTGAAACTCCTAAACCCCATATCCTAACTCTAAAACCCCTCGACTGTGGCTCCTAGCCCTAAAACACCTTAACACTAGATCCTAATGGCAAACTCCTAACCCAAATACACTGAACTGAATAGTTCATTCCACGATGAAGACATCATCTGATCCTTTTGAAATACGAAATATAATGAAAGTCATGAGTTTAGCAACAAGCTATATGGAATAGCGCTTTAAATTTACACATCGGTTGGCCTAGTCTTGATTAGTCGCTCAAGGCCGTCGGCATAGCACAGTCTTATTATTGTTTCATTATTGACTTGCTGCTTCTCACTGTCTATCATATAAAATAATACGAAGCAATCAAGGGTCACTTATCTCGACAGTCGTACTTTTGTAACTTAATCAAAAGATTTTTCCAACTAAACATAGCATCAAATAGAAATAGGGGCGTCATCAGTAGACTAACAAGTCCCCAATAAGGTTACTTATATTACAGAAACTAGATTCGAGTTTTACTATGATGGATGAACTATCTTGTGACCTCTGTCCAATATCATGCGACAAACCTTCAATCAGAATCCTGATCCTAATTTAGTCTGTTTAGCGTTTACTAAATATTCTAAGGCTTAGTTTCTCGGATTTCGCCAATACACACAATCAATACCATTAACCGTCGACCAACAGCTAGTTTTTGTTGGTGCACGATTCACCAGCTATTGTCAGCCCTGACCTTGAGTCTGGAGCCATCCTCTACTATATTTTATTTCAAACAGAAGTAGTTTATACACAGGCAGACAAGACCGCATTACACCATAAAATGAAAAATAACGGTTATACATGATCAAGCCGAAAGTCGCTGTGAGTATGGGATACTGTAACTAATTGACTGGGAGCAAACTAAATTTAGTAGTAGTTAGTGGGTTAATCGAAAGCTTATGGTAAAGGGAATACGTATAAATAGTAATCTAGTTACTGATTAATTACGCTCTAAAGTTATGATTAATAATTATTTGTAAAAACCAGTCATATCTTTGGCGTTATTTGTTCTGTTGTAACAGGATCAGTTCTGAACTAATATTTAAGTAATCATTTCTAAATGAAAGTTGTAATTACAGTAATAATGAAACACCCTAACATTTAAATGTGAGTGATATGATGTACACTATCCAATTATCATAATTTTATCAAGCAAAGTTTAATCACTTAGTAGTTTACTGGAGATCAGAGTATTTTAGTTTGGTAGATGTTGCAATATCAAATAATCGATTATGTTTGTTCAAACATTGGACTACAATAAATCGCCTTTGTTTAACAAATCATAAATGACGGAAGAAAACAAATTAAAGTTTCTTCGGCATACTTCCATGCGACGATATTTATTTTACCTTATCATCGAGTTACGTTCAATTTTTATATGATATCACTATTTTGTGTATTTCATCTTCTCCTATCCTGGAAGTTCCATGGTTCGTTTTTTGAAAATGATACGTTTAATTCTATAGATTTAGGTTGATGTTGTTTCATAGCTAGTAGTTAAAGCCATTTAATGGATCAATTTTTAAGTTTTTGTAATTTTGTCAATGGAATAGTCTGTCATCTGATACGGTTAAGATGTTTATGTCATTACCAGATTTTATATATATATAACACTCACAAAATACTATGTTATTTAGAAAACATGAGTACCTTTCACGTTTTATGCAAACAAATTTGAACCAACAGAGCACTGAATACACATTGAAGAATTTAACCGAATGATTCCAATATTTTGTACCACATGAATTATTTTGTCCTTCCATTAAACTCAAAGGTAAGTAGTTCTCCTAATATCATCAACCTCAGCCTATTAAATCAATTGCCTTTTGTAAATGCTATGCCAAGTGCAGGAAAATAGTACCGAGTGAAAATGAGGAATATTTTTCACCTGATGTTCTGTAAAGGTACAATAATTGTGGATTTAAATATTGAGGAATTTTCAATCAATTTATTATAGGAGAATAAAATTTGTTTCCACATCCTTTGTGTTACTAATATACGGAAATATTGACTCGTATACTTGATAAACCACTGATCCGTTTTTTTTTTTGTTGCAGATAACTGAAAATGAACTTACGGGTATGGAATGCAAATATTTTGAACCTGTAGCTAAATAAATAAATAATAATACAGTAGTAGGAATACGCTCGATAATTAATATTCGTTATAAAACCATTTATTTTACTGAAGATATTTTACCCATAAATAGTTAAAATTAAACTCAGTTAATCATAGTATGAAGTTAGTTGTAGTCACGGAATGAGACACCAAATACAAAACAATAGGGAAGCTGAAGGTAATAAGTGACTGGTTGTTATGTATTGTGATTTAAGTAAAAAGGAAAATATTGTCTTTCGCAGTAACTCAAGAATAACCTCACTATTATTCATGAAAATAAACATCTTGAACCTAAACTCTTTACTACTGAATATTTGCATAGCATAAGAATAAACACAACTGATTAGTTCTTTGAGATTGTCGATATTTCTTCAGCTTTGCTGGTATGCACCTGAAAACATTCTGTAAACTAAATAGTATCCCATAAATCATGAGGTTATAAAACAATCCTAATTTGTTTAAAAAGTCTTTCTGGAAAAGATCTAAACAAGCCTATACAAAATGACCTATTTAAATTATAGGGAATATGATAGATGATGAAAAGTGCATTACACAGAGTTTTTCACATGACTATACCTGTTATTTTAAAATTGTTCACATAGATAATTTATTTTTATCAATATAATCGGCATTCTCTAAGTACTGATACACAAGTATCCCCGTTTTAAGCACAATGACATAAGTGGGTTTTTTTTTTGTATTTTTAGACATTATAATTGTAAGTATGACAGTTATTGTTATTAAATGTCCAATAATAAGAATATTTGTACTTTATTGGTTCTTATCTTTAAAAAAAAAGAGAAACGCGAAAACATACGACTACTTTTTTAATTTCTAACAAATATAATATGAAGAAACATTAAACTTTGAAACAGTTGGTTCATTGAAATTCGAAATCGATATTTCGCAAATTCGAATTAGAAGAATAAAACGAACCTTTCTTCATTATTATTTTTAGTGAAAGTAAAACAGGTAGGTTTATATAAATTATAATATAATTAACATAATGCCATTAAGACTGTATCTAATCTGTATTAGTTACATTGATTAAGTTATTTTATTGTTATAGAAACTGATTTTAACGAATTCTTATTATATTTTAAACGATATTTCATCATTTAAAAGCTGATAATAACGTAAATATTCTGTTTGACTCAGTTTTGAAGTGATCTACTTAGTTAGATTCATTATGTGTTGGCATAGGTAACTTGATTATTTTAATAAACTAATCATTGTATCTTGGAATAAACTTGGTGGTTCATATTGAAACCGTCTTTATTATGGTGTTGACCAGTTATAATTATTTTTTTGTAAAGTTGACAATAAATAATTACATGGTTACTTTATTATTTCTAATTATTTAATTAATGATAAGTCACACAGTGAAATGTTCAGTTTATTATTACTAGTAATTGAGTAGTGATTATCATATCGTTGTTTCAGTGCTACAAAGATACTTCTACTTCATCCAGGTTGATAAAAACTTGTCCAATGGAAAATCATGAAATTTAATCTTATGAGCTAATGTAGGAAATCAATTCATAACTAAAAAAAAACATTATAGTTTAAAGCCATTAAATAAATAAATAAAAGCATATAGCTGAATTTATTTTACTGTAGTCTCACTGTTAGCTGACTTTGGTGAAAAGAATATACATTTACGCATTATTGATAGAGTGACTTGACTTTGGTAACGTATTTAGAAGAAACTAGTTTTCCGGGATTTCACCAGCAATGAACTTAATTCATTTACTGTGCTTCGTTTGTCTAATGCTTCGTGGCTGAAAGAGACCTTGCTCATAACTTGTGTAATAAATTAAGAACTCTCTTTGATCTACTTGATTTTAAGTTATTGACTCTTTTCGTTAAAAATTTTCGGCTCTATGGTTCCATCGTAATTTTAAATAGACTACAAGTTAATTATGACTTCAAAATTTTTCTGATGTACGACAAAGAAAAATTACAACTAGTGGTGTATTTGAGAATAAAACGTAATAGGTAACTTGTTCTGTTGTCAAGGCAAAACAATTTGGAGTAATCTGTGTTACGTATAACATTTCTATGTATTAGAAAATATGTTTGAATTACTTGTAATTTATTTACCTACATCACATCTGATCATATACTTTGATAAAATCTTGATATTGTTTACAACAATAAAGTGAAAACAATGCATATATTGATAGCTTATTCAAATGCCACTGTACCACCGATATTGTCAGCATTTTTTACATCTGATTGTTCACAAATACATGAGAGCATTTTGTATCTTCTGTGTACACTAACTCATTAACCTTGGTCAACGAGATACACTGTAGGTGCTAGAGAATTTTACGTGTACATATGTTGGATTGTACTATCGACCTGCAAAATGCAAATGCTTAACCTTCAGTCATTTATTTGCATCTTGCATTGTATTCTACCATCCGACTAATTCTAAACTGACTTCTCCTCTGGTATTGATGTACTGAAACTCCTCTCTACGTATGTCGACTGTAACAACTTCTACGATACTTCTCAACATATCTTACTCAAAAGTAATTTTGTGAATAGTACACATCACATTAAGACAGTGGATGCATAGAAGTAATCCAGTTAATAATTTATTCAACTTAACGAATTTTATGTATCAGACAACGCATTTTTAGTAAGAAGTAATATTTAATATGATCTTAGCTAAACCGAAACTGTTTAAACGCACGAACAATAATATTATATTTCTGGTTATTATAATCCACTTTTGATTCTCTTGTAATTGAGTTAACTAGTGTGTGCTTTAAGTGTTATACAACTTGACAACAGTGCTATTTATAGACTAAACGGTAGATAGTGAAATACCTATATGTTATATATACTTTTATTTATAGATGACCATTCTATTATTGCATTTAATAAATTTAACTGTCAATATTGTTTTCATCTCTCACAAGCCAATGATGTCTATTTATATGCTTTCCATACAGTCACTGTTTTGATATGACATACTAAGCTAGTTTTTTGTTCAAAAGTAGATATTGTAGGTAATTTTGTTCAATATTATAGTAAGCTCTTCTTATGAATTTTTTTACATTTAATCTGAGAAATCTATCTGTTAGTATTCTATGAATATTTCAATGTTGAAGTGTGAAGAACTACTGTGCTTGAGCACCTGTTTGTTCTTGAACATAGTTCTGAAATTCCTACAATGATAACTTGGTTAATCGACAAAAAGTAGATGTCACTAATATCCCCAAGAGGAGAACTTAATAAAAGTTTACTACTTAACTTAATCTCTGAGAAGTTGGAATCTTTGCAGTAGTTTAATAAGAACCAAGTCCTATCGAAATGAATTATAACAATAATAATAATAAATCACTTTCAGACAATTTAAAAAACTTATTTTCTTCTGTAGTTGGGCAAATAATTATAGTCCATTCAATGTGCTTATGATACTATTTGAAGTAAACTACTAATCGTAACGGATTAGTTTCATAACTCGTCATTTGTGGTAAGTATTTTGTTTCTTGGAATACTTATCGACCAAGGCAACAAAATAATGATATGGTTGTGATATTCCACTGAATAAAAATTAGAGTTTCTGAAGTTTCCTGGCATAGTGTAGCCTATTTCCCCAAAGTACATGTACAGTTCCTTTTAAATGAAAAAGTATTGAAAAAAATAATCAATTATTTAAACTATTGAAATTACTAAAATCTCTACAAAACCCCTTCTGATAATTATTTGTATGTTGATACACAATTAAATAAATTATAAATTATAAAAAGACGTGCTAATCAACAATGTTGAACGACTGTAAAATTCAATATTTTGTTTTTAAGATTATAAAACTGAGCATCAAAATATCATTGAGTTTGCTAGTCATTCATTATTCATTTTTTCCAAGGCATAGGTTTTATTTGATTACTTATAATGAAGTCACCATACCCTAATTCTAAGCTGAAATAAATCATCAAGATACCGTAGAAACATTATCTTTACAGTGAATTTTGTTGTTTAGTTTCTTTCTCATTTTTTTGCCATAAATACACCCAACTGGAAAAATAATGAATAATTTATTTTCTGAAAACCATAGAATTTCATGAAAGTGTATTATTTCAAATGAACAATCACCTTTGAATTGTTAAACTTAATATTCCCTCTATTTCAAATGGATATTCTCTACCTTGTATACAAGTAATTGTATAACCATTCTAAGTATTCTTTTTTTTTAGCGAAAACTTTAACAATCACAGTTTTTCTCATTTGGAGGCACCTGATTCCTGTTTTACTCGTTAACTGTTAACGTAAAACTGATTTTGTGTAAATTACTTTAGTTATTGATTAAGATCATTAACCGATTGATGTTAGACCACCATCGAAAACCTGGAAGCACTGGACGGCCGTTTCGTCCTATTGTGGGATTCCTCAGCAGTGCGCATCCACGATTCCGCTCGCGGGATTCGATCCACAACCACTAAACTGATACTTTAGTTATGTTGCGTTTATCAGATAGTCATTATTAAATCCATATTAGTAATTTGGATAGCTATTATACTTATGGAATTATGCTTATTTCAACCGTGGTGTCAATATGCTATATATATGGTTTGTTATGTGGTAGCCTCATAGGAATTTTTAAAATCTAATTTGTAATATTGACTTCCAAATATCTACTTGAAAATAATACACATCATAGCGCTTACTTTATATTTCTGTGATGACGAAACCCAAAACAGTCTTTATTATTTAGTCATAACATAAGCGTATGTTAAAATAACATAATACAGTAGAGGAAACTTAACCGATAAGATAATTTAAATACATTACCAGAACAACTATAAAGTAAGAAGCCTGATTGTAAACCTCCTAAAATGATATTACTATTTTAGAAAAATGTATTTATCGTTTCTCTTTTAAATGTAGACAACAAACAAGTGAAAAAGTAATCAGCTTTCAAAATCGTTACGGAAATGAATAGTAACAAGAATTCACCATCAAAATTACTTCCTTTAACTCAACATCTGAATCTATATAATGGTAACTATGACAGTAAAATCGAAGATGTACTCAAAATATGGGTAAATTAAAACTAAAATGAATTTCTTTTTATTTTCTATTTTTTAAATTTCTATAAAATATGTTTGTTGGAAAATCTTTTGGGATTAAGTATCAGTAGGTGGGTTTCATTTTAAGGCTGAATTATTTCATAAAATGGGAACTTTTATAAAGATACAATGTGATTGGTAGTCTGTAGTATACTGATGGATCTAGAATGTTGATTGAATATTAAAGTTATATTTTTCATCTCCAACTTTGAACTACTGATTTGCCTCATTGAGTTTATTGATCTCATATAAGAGATTTGAACTTTCAATTCTTTAGAGAGGAAATGTTTTGATTATCCTAGTAAATAAGCCACCAAATCAGACAAATATCACTGAACAGTTATTTACTACATGAGCCAAACTCCTTAAGTGGAACTTTCTTAATTTTGACCATTTTGTCTGAAGTCATATTCTTCTTGGTTTTAGAACAAACAATTAGAGCAACAAATTTTTTCTTCCCGACTCTACACTAATATTTATCTATCTAACTATGGATATATATATATATATATATATATATATATATATATATATATATATATATATATATATATATATATATATATATATATATATATAACTGTTTAACAAGTAAGTATATGTTGACTTGACAGCAAAATGTCTCGATTTATTTATGAATCAATATAATTGAACATTAGAACTGCCTGTCCACTTACCGTTTTAAATTACTTCGTTGATCGTTTACTATTATTTTACCTAACACTCAGAATTTGTAACACTGTCTACTAACTAATCACCAGTTGGTTGGTAGTGATCACGCAATAATTGTAAAATATATATATGCATTAATGCAGATCCATAATGGGAAATTAATTAAAAAGAAATAAATGTTGCGTTTGATGGGAGAGCTATCGAGTATTTTTGCTGAAAAATCTCGAGCAAAGTTCTTTTCAAACCATATGTGTGCATTACAAATATATCATTTAAACAAATAATCCTAGAGATTAGACGTATTTGTAGTAACTAACCTTTTAGTACGGAAAAAGGTTTCTTTGGAATTTCTATTCGATTTAGAGCATCATATTTCTTTAAATCAATTGTTGTGATTACAGGTAGGATTTTTATCTACCAGGTATGTAAAAGCGTTACCACATTTTTTCATCAACTTCTAATCCAATGCATAGAAAATATCTGTTAAATAATTTATTCCTTTTAAAAATAACATAATCAACTGTACTGAGACCCTTTTATTAATCAAAAAGAGATAAGTCATCATTACCTAGTCGGAACTAACGCAATAAAGCATACTCATAGCGATTATAGTTAAATTTTAAATCAGTTTTTAGCTATCAGTAATCAAATCAAGTATTTATCCAAATGAAATATGATTGTCTTTAGTAGATTATGAGTACTCTAACTTCTACAAGAGCTCAGTAAATTCAAATATTTCTCTTTGTTCATATTCTATTGAGTATAAAAGTTGATAATTAAAAACTATTCATTCAAGTTTGTTATGCAGTATCTATTTGATCGCATACTTTATCATTCTTATAAAGTTATATCTTTTTATACAATGAATATAGGTTATTATTTAGAAACAGATGGTTTAACAATAATATATTCTACCAACCTATTGAAAGATAGATTCAATTAATAATAAGTTATTTTGAAAATAATAATAATAATAAAGGTCGCCAGCTCGTAGGTGTTATCTACAATCTACTCAGATTTGTATAAATTAAACCAGATCACAAAATTTCATTGTTCGTATCTGAATGATGATATGATATTTAACGTTAATTATTTTAATTGAATTAAGAGTAATTTCGAAATTTGAAACAGTAGTCTTTTAAATTTATTGGTCTAATCGATGCAGACATATTATATCCTAAAAGTGGTCCTCATGATAACAAATTTGTAGTATTGTAAAATGTGAAGACCTAAATATTAGCTGGCGTTCATTTGAAATAGTATCATCATAAAAGTACATTTGTTTGGTGTTGATTGATTTGAAGTTTTATTATTGTTTATGATAAGTCTTGTCGATTGAACGCTATATTTTTTTAAAGCTATTCCGATGGCCCGAACGCTAGAACCACACAACGGCTTTAACACCAGAGAGAAGACGCAAGTATGAGAGAAAACACTTTACTCCAAGGTTCACTTTATGACAGAAAATAAAAGGATTTTATAATATATCTAAATGTCCTTGGTTGGCTGGAATATTTTTGAACGCTACTAAACATAGTAGCACTGTAGTAGCCAAACAATAAGATCTTCCGCATGTGACGTTCCGCTACCTTGATATTTCTGGTCAAAGCTCCAAATGAACGCTGATTGGACGAAACACTTCTTAGTGTTTCTTGATGCTTGCTTGTCTTTTGCAAGCGATTTCTGTATCATCCCAACAGTTTAAGATTAAACTTGACTAATCAGGATAGCAAAAAGTGTGAATTATGTGAAACTAAAACTAATATGTTGAGTATGTTTAATCTTAGCTTAGTTAAACTCTCTGTAGTGTTGACTTGTTTAAACTGGATGGTTTAATGGTAAAGCTAAACTGTCTTGTCCCGTTATCTTTGTTACATTCGTGTGCCTTTTTATTCCCACTGACTATTGTTTTACACTAACCTCTAATCATGAGCCTGATAAACCTTGTTCTAAACCGTCGTTTGACTTTATTTTAACATGCATTTAACGGACTGAATTTTTAACTACACTTCTATAACATTTTCAGCATTCATTAATTTTCTCGGCTTCTTGATCTTAACACTTTTCGGGTTAAATATTTGTCCTTAGCTATCTCCGTACATTGTCATGCTGTCATTCATCTGCAAAATTTGAGCTGCTGTAATCATAAACTACGTGGAGGTCCATTATCTTGATGTATTGTTTCTTGCAATTAGTTCAATTCATTGTCTTAAAATGGTTCCTAATAGTTATTTATGACTAAATAGCTTTCAAAATTAATCGTCACTAATAGAATTAACCTTGTTTTTAGAAATGGAATGAACTTTTCTGTCTGAATACCAGGATTCCAACTAGTAAACATTTTGACTAGGATGGGTGATTTGTATAAATTATAAACTTTGTTTTCTTGTACTTCCTATTAATAAGATTATCAAAGACAAGAATAATCTTTGATTCCATTGGATTATTATATACGAAGGGAATTTCAATCAATAGCAATGATTGAGTTTATTATAGTAATGAAAAATGAGTGATATTTAATCTCAAGATGCGATTCATTAGTAAAAGTAAATAAGTAATAATTCATGATTTCATCATGATAATTATAACAAAGCGGGTTTATATGTGTGCTAAAAAAGACTATACTTAGTACTGACAGTGAGTGTGTGCCTGAAAACCTAGGTTTAATCTCTCCCTTCACACTTTTCCGCTATACATTTCTACTGTATTGAATTTCTACACGGCCTGCATATTTAAATTAATATTGCTAGCTAGATATTGATTGTAAATTCTTTTTTCTTTGATGTTGTCACTTATATACAATGTTAGATGTAAATTAGAGTACGTATGATTCCTTCACCTAAGACTCAGATGTTCAGTCCCATAATGTACGCAAAAATCTGATGTGGTGCATTACTACAGCATCGACTATATAAAGGCATTTTTTGAGGAACAAAATAAAATACTCTATCTAATAATATGTTATGAGCATAGTTAGTATCCAATATATTCATCTGAGTTAGTAAGCATAAGTCACCTGAAATCTCAGAAAACAGAATAATAAAGTAGAAAATTAGTAAATATCTCTATCATTTGAAATTTAAAACAAAAAGGTTAAACACTTTTCTCGTAGATTAAACTTATACTAAGTTTATATTTCCTATCACTTGGGTAATTTTTATTTGAACTGAAGTCTACGATGGATTGCAATTAAGTTTCGAGACATAAATCTGACCTAGTTACTGTGTGGTGTGAGCTACTTATGCGGGTAGACATAAGAAGTATGCAGCAGGAAATAAAAGTGGAATGTTTACCAGCAGAAGATTGAAATAAATAGAAGAGAAAGGCAATCAGAACTACTACCGGATTGGTAAAATGATAGAGTGTGTAAAGGACAACTCAAGGTAGATATGCAAGTGAAGTATTTAATGTATGATTTTCATATTTTACAAAGGCACTGTTTGATTTTGCATGAAATAATAAATTGGTTTACCAAACTTGAGTTTTTGTACGTTTCTAACATTTTTGAATTGGCAGGATGATGTAGAAAAACCTCATTCTTTTAAATAACCAACCTACAATGTGCATTTAAATGGTTCTCTCAGATGACCTTGTAGTGAACAAGAACACGGGTTGGGACAATCGAATGTATTTAGCTCGAAAATTACAGACTATCTCAACAAAATCTGAATACCATAAAGTCAATCGTCAATTTGCAAATTATCAATGCATCATATCAAACTGTACTGTTCAAGTTGCAACACTAATCCATTGTCTTCCATTTCATTGTTCATGCGATTTCTTACAAATTCCATTGTGTTCTTGCTCTTCTTTTCTTGATCTTCTCCATTTCTGCTGCCAGACATTACATCCTTTTAACGCACGTTATATACTACTTATGTCAATATAAGTAGCTCACACCACAACCTGAGCGTCCACTATGGGTTCATGACAAAAGCTAATCTCGTTGAACCAATTTGGAATATCTTTTCACTTTTTATGTGATAAACACTGTGCTTCGATGAAATTTTTAGATTTTTTATTTCACAGAATAAAACAGAGATTTATGTGAGCTGTAATCACCAAATTCACTTCTTTTCAGATATTGCCTACCATCAACCAAAATATTCACGAAGATTTATTAAGAAATAATTCCATAGAAGAAAGGCAGTACTGTGACACTAATAATTACTCTATATCTGCAAATGTGAATTCAGCTGAAGAATTGACGCTTTCCGAGTCAAACCATACACAAATTAATGATAACGATAAATCGGCTTCAAATTTAAATCACATCATGAAACAATTGTCACGGAAAATGTGCAAACAATACCTCCTTCCAGATGAATATACCGAACTGGAATCTGAACTTGAAAAGTCACTGAACATTGCTGAATCGAGTTCAAATACAGTTTTGTATGCGAAATTCAAAAGTGACAACCAATCATTAAATCATAAAAAGGTGAAGCATTTTTACACAAAGAATAATTATGAAGACCTTAACGTGAGTTGTACCACAGTTGGCTTTAATATGACGATTCTTAACCTAATTTAATTTAACCTATGTTTGATTCATTTTGAAAATAAAATTTAGAATCATAGCAGTTGGAATTTAATAAGCTGGTGACTCTGTACCTGCCTAACACCATGTAAAGATGCTAACTGGCTATAGGTTTACAAATGTTTTGAATAATTAAGAAATGTAATTGTGGAATCCAGTCAATACTAAGTGTACAAAGTAATCTACCATTCAGATTTCATGAAGAATGAATTTTCACATTCTCTTCTACACATCAACGTCACTGAATCATAGTCACTTTAAAATACACGATTTATTCACATATCTTTACAGATTTTCAAATGGTGGTGAGCATAAAATGCATGTTGGACCAATGTGAACTGTAGAATACACTACAAACGTCAGTTTTCAGTTTGCACAATTTATTGGCTCATACACGACTTTAGCTAACCGAGTCCTTACAAAACTACTATTTTTATTTATCAGTTTAACAATTTAAATGTAATGATAGTTATAATCATTACATTGTTCTCTAGTCATATAGGTTGATTCCCCGAAAGCACAGATTTATATGAGAGAAACATATATTCGCTTTCTACTGAGTTGTTTATCTGACTGCACTAACAAGTGTTTTTCCTATCTTTACAAAATACCTCACAGAAATACTTAACACGATTAAATCTAACGGGTAGAACTAACACCGTTTGCCAGCTCGTAAATTTATCTCATCGATGATCCACAATTTAAAATACATTACATTTTCTATGTTAATGTTGAATAGCAATTAATAATCAGAATAATCAGATTATTCAGCAGATCATAGAATTTTCCTAGTTTACCATATGTTTTACATCATAAACTTGTGTATAATTTACAAAATATAAAGAGAGGGAGTTAAATTTCTCGATCCTTTCCAACTAACCAGTGAAAATGTTTGAGAGCCTTGAGTGTTTGTGAGTTGTGTTTGAGTGGCAGATGAAACCAATTTTCGTGAGATGAGAATTGTTAGAGTTTGAGAACATAGTTAACGTAATGAGTTCATGATATCGTGTCATTATATGAAAACCAGTTTTGCTGACCAAGCGTTTTTTTAGAGGACTGATATTCAGTAAGCGGGGCCCAGGGAAGTCAGGACTTGTATACAAAATGTAAGTTAAATGTGCCTTGAAAATTAGTTTTCACTTATTCGATAGCTGACCTTACGGCTTTCAAACATTTTACAGTGTCATTTGACATTCTACAAAGAAGACTGGCTGTGAGTGATTAAAAACAAACTAAAATAATAAGAATGTTAACCTGGATATGTGATGGTATAATAAAAATGAGTACAGCCAGTCATTCATTTCTATACGTATACTTTAGAATTGATGACATCACTTCGGCGATATGTAAAATGTTAAATATTGGACTACCTACAAGATATTCTTCAAAACCAGACATACCGTTTTGAAAAACTTGTATATTTTTACAAAGCAGTCATTGTACGCTAATTCAAACTGTTTTCTTGTGCTAAAGCACTCAAGTTAAAAAAAAGCCGTTGATTCTATACGTTGCGAAAAGTGTTTGGTTAAAGTTTGAATTTCATATGAATCAAAACTGAGGAATAAAAATCATAATTTGAAAGATTTAAAACTTGTGAAATTGAGTAGCGAACGAGCTAATTCAAGTATTTAGGCTGTAGAAGCCAGTGATTTCAATCAAATGAAAATAAACTTACAAGTTGCAAAGGAGACAATTTTAACTAAATTCATTATCTCTGAAAGATATGCTGAATTTATTTGCGAATCTGATAACATCATTTATTATTTTAGGATTTCATGGCTTTGAATTAAACTTAACTTTCAATTCACCAAGGTCATCTCAACCTTTCATCTGTTTTTCACCATCCATTTACTGGTTTACATACCTGCATCACCTCTTATTCGAAACTTTATCATAGTATCCGTGTTATTTTTGTCATTCGCCATTATAGGATACTTTTTGTTGAATAACTTGAAGAGCTGTATCTTCTGTTTTATTTCTTAGTCCTCTTGCATACTTTCCAACCTAGTTATAGATATAAGTTACCTACCTACTTTTCAATAAAATATAATAATTTAGATTCATTTGTATAAGCCGGTACTTAATCAATAGAAGTTTGAAACAACTGATGTAAACAGGATCAAATGAATTTAATTTATGCGTTTATCGTTTTGTTCATTTAGGATAAATGATCTTTTAAAGAAAAAATACTGAACAGAAACTGTTTTGTTTGATGTATACTTCTTAGTAATTCGGGTGTCATCAAAACTTAAAATGATCAATTTTACAAATGAAGAAACAGTTTCATATAAGAATATTCACGTTTATTTTTACAGCTAACTAAATGCATTTAAGAAGTCATAAACGTGAAATTAGTGTGTTGGTTTTACAAATGTTACTAGACAATCATATGAGTTTAGTTGTACATTTGTCAGATGCTTATTTCAAATTGAATTCTTATACCGAATAGAATAGGCAACTTTTTAAACTTGAATATATAGACGAAAGAGAGAGAGGGGGGGAATAAATGAATTATACTGAGGAATAAGGTAATATACCGGATACAGCATGCTTTCATTCAATTATTTTATGGAAACACTACAGAAAAGGTACTGATAATATCATTATAAGTATCTCATAGTTCTGCTTAATATGAGATTAAAGTTTTTAGAGGATATTTTAGGTAATGAACGGCAAGTGAATCTAAGCTAAGGACTTGTACCTGAGCAAACATCACACATAAAAATAATTCTATGCTGTTTATTCTAATAAATTTGCTCGAATTAATATCGTTATAATTTGAGTTTTCATATAAAATTAATGAATACTCAGAAATCTTTCGTATTTAATAATAGGATTTTGAGGAATACCAATATAAGGATTTCGGATATGGTATAAGCCAAATAAATGGTGAAAATTTGGAATACATTCTGAATGGTAAACATACAAAATCACCAGGAAAACAAATTTATGGTATGTTTTATTTATTCATTTTTTACTACCTTTTGTTGAAAATGTTGCGACATATTTTCTATGTCGATGTTAAATGGAAAATTAAACAGAAATAAAATTTAATAATTAAAGTCATGAGTTAATTGAAGCTAGACCACCATGGAAAACCTGGAAGCACTGGACGGTCGTTTTGTCCTACCGTGGGACTCCTTAGCAGTGAGCATCCACGATACCGCCTCGAGAGATTTGAACCCAGGACCTATCAGTTTTGTGCGCGAACGCTTAACCTCTAGACCACTGAATTGGTATCCAACGGTGTTAATGTCTAACTTCAACTAATCGACGAAATTGAGCGACACATTCACCACTGTCTTTAGTGAGTTACTATCTCACAACAGATCCGGTTGAAAACATTTTGTCAAAAAACTCAAAAAATACTTTGACAAATAAGAACACTGATTTTTGCAAAGTTAATAAGATTGGAAACAATTTGAGCACGAATTAATCTCTTCAAATAATAGATCAAACTAGACTAATAAAGATATGGGTAAAATATGAATATTAGGTGCAAATACTATAACTCACTGAGCTATGGATATTAAATAAAAATAAGTACGATTTGATAGGGGCTAATGTAAATTTAGCCTCCTTTTTAAGCAAAAAAAAGAGACATTTAAATGTTAGCTTGGATGTACCTCAGCAAACTAATTTCAAAATATAATACACCAATCGTTTTTTAAGGGTTCAATATTCCAGGAAGATTAAGTTATAAAAAAAGTTCAAATCAGCACCTTAATATTTAAGTTTCTTTTAAAGACAAAATGTAAACAAGTTTGTACTGTATATAGGTAGGTGAAGAAGTTAAACTTCAAGCAGTTCATCAAAGACACTTTAGTTTCGTTTGTTAGGATCTATAAAACAATAATTCAGAACTAGACTATTATCATGAAATGAGCGTAAATTTATGAATATATACAGGAAATACCTTGATAATGAGTGACTGAACCGGCTTTAATTTTATGCAAAAGCTAACGAAATAAGAAAGCTATGATATATCAGAGATTGTAACATAAATACAACCGTTTTTGTGATTACGTAAAAGTTCACAGTTCAAAGCTAAGTTTACCGTATCCAGCGAAAAATCAGGTACCAAATATAAAAATTCAGTTAAAATCAAATAAAGGAAACTGAATTGCAGCTGTGCAAGAACAGATCAACAAATCAATAGAATGAGACATTTTGGTCAAGTTGATTTCATACAACCTCATTGTTCTGATGAAAAAATAGATTATTCATATATGAAATAACTAGTGATAAACCATGTTTCTTAGATTTGAGAATGTCTGAATCGAATTTAAAATAATATTTGATAGAATTTCATTCAAACGAATTCCTTAGATTTGAGTAGTTTTCTTAATTAAAGAATTAATCAGTTTACATTTAATTTCTTCGTGCTTGATTGATTCATCTTCATTGCGACATTAAATAAATTTGTAATAATTTTTAAAAGCATTAAAACCTTAATAAACACTTCAAGTGTATGCACATAATTTTAAGTTAACTTTCAAACATCTTTAAAATGCATCAATAATGTTGAATTAGAAGTTTCATACCACACTTAAGAATGTCACTAAACCATATACATATGTGTTCGTTGAGATGAAGAATATTTCCTTCTAGTGAGGCATATTTGTGCTCATCAAAGATTAGTCTGGTTTTATAGTATTATATACCTATTAAATATACATTAAATTAAACTGATTTTCTGGTAAAAACCAAGCTGACATGAGGCCTTCAATCTAATAATTTGATGTTGTGTATAGAAGTCATAGTTCCAGTATGTATAAGTGAGATCTTTAGAGTAAACTGAATTATATCATCACAAAAAACAATCTAATTCAGTATATTGTTACTAAGCTTACCAATGAATCTCTTGTTTGTTACATACCTAAAAGCGAAATTTGTTCAAGATTTATGAACAGTCATGAAATACTCGTGAGGACAGAAATGAAAGATGTTCAGTGACTTGGAAAGTCTAGAATCATAATAAACTTTTGTGATTTAGTGATAAAAAGCACTGAGTTAGTGATGAGTTATTTCATGTATGAAATCTTGGCTTTCATAACTCTTAAACTCAATGAACTGATTCCATAGCTGTATAAAGTAAACTCTACTTCATAACCTACCAAATGAGATAATATGCAGTTTGTGTTTTCATATCTCTTATTTAAGATTAATAGAATTTCATCTATAATATCCCGCTAGTTCAGTCGAATAAATTGTACTATTTTTGAAAAAGAACTATTTTTTAAGTATAGTGAAATGTTTTAGGAACGATTATTTCATGTCATAACTGAACTTCTATTATCGTATTAATTATTTTACTTACGGCTTGACAGTTTAGTAGGTTGTGAATATAGAGAAAAAATGTAATGGAGTATTGAAGGGAAATTATTTCTCGGATACTTTATAAAACGGTGATTATATTTCTTCATTTATATGTTCACTAATACAGTTGTTAGCCAGACTAAAATTTATGAACGAACTAATCACGTATAACAAAACAGGTCTCGGATTTTGGCGTAAAATTTACTAATTCATTCGGATAAATAGAGTTTTGTCATTATAGCTAATATCAGTTCATGATGAAAACCTTAAATCCAATTCCTAATCCTAACAATCAACTGTAAATCATAATTATAATTCCTCACACTGCTTTATAACTTTGATTTAGTCCTAGTTATTAGGTGGACATTCTCATGGTCACTTTAGCGTCACTCAAAGGTCGTCCATAAATTATAGTTTCACCCAATTGTTTTTTTTCCATTAATTTATTATTTTGAATAACGAATAGGCGTTTGTAACTGAATAAATAATGTCTTGTTTCCATAATGTGTCAAATGAATTTTTAGTATCATCATTGTGTAACTTTTCTATGAAATGATTGGAAATCAGTTTTGTTGCTGGATTTATGCACTGTACTTGGTAATTTAGCTAAGAGAAGCTTCGATATCAGTTATTTAGGACTATAGTTTGTTTTAGCAAACTTTAAAACTTGATTATTTGATGCATTTAGTTTTTCAATATTGTAAATGATTAAGCTTTAATAATGAAAAGGAAATCAAGATTAGTCTGGTCATTTTGTAAACTGTCTATAGGTACTTATTAAGAAAATATTATTTGCAAATGAGTCAAGAAACTCAAAATGCCTATATATATATGACATATTGCTTCGTGGCATTTTTTATTGAAACAAAAAATCTGCTTAAGTTTCATTTGCCATTAAATGACTTCTATCGAACTATGGAAATCAAATGTCATCTGTTAGTAGATGACAGTGCTGGAATAATGGGATTTTGTATAAGATTTTAGGTTAACTTCAATTGCTTGCATTAAAATAATCACACCTAAACGTTTGTTTTTGATTATTTTATTATAGTTTAGCCTCTGTGAATGTATTAAGTGTACTGAATAATATATCATTTGCATTCTTATCATACAGTATTAAAATAATACACCTGAAAAGTTTCAACATAAGTGTCTTTATATTTTTTAGTTATAAACAAAACGAAATTACTAACAGGAATTTATCATTAGCCTATATTTTAACTTATTTACAACAACTGACTGGTAACTCATCGTTGTTGTTCCTAAACTCTATACCTTAATAGAGTTTGTGAAGAATATTTGTAACTTGAATATAGTTTTCATTTTAAACCATTAAAAAAATCATAGAATAACGATTTCTTCTTGATTTAGGTGATCACTAAATTATTCATCTATAAGACACAAACATAGAACCAAACACTGCACCTTAAAGCCTCATATTTAGTACCGAGTATTTCAGTCAATAAACCATTTTTTGCATTTTTTTTTAAAAGTTATCTACTTTTCATAATTTGCATAACAGTTGTCCAGTGTCATTGGCACGTAACTTCTGAGTTTCTGGTGTGACTGGACTATGGTGAATCCATCTAAAACATTCATGGTTTGAAAAAATAAGATTACACATACATTTTAAAAATGCTTGATGTTTAAAAAAAATCTTATGATAAGATGAAAACTTTTCATGCATAAACTACTGAACTGTTGATGGATACCATACCTAATGTTTTAAAAAAAATTAATAGTTAATAAGAAAATGTGGTTTAGTTGTGAATGTTTTAAGAATTACTTCATGCCTAACCTGATATGGTCTATTGAAACTAATTTGAGTACTAGAAATGTAGCTGATAAAACAAGCCATCTTCTTATATCGAATTACAAAAATATCATTAAACAGTTGGAACGTAAATTTAAGAAGAAAGATTTTTAAACTTGAATTGTGTATTTTAGAAATTTTGTCCAATTCTTTTTTTTTATCTCATTTTTATATTCTTTTCGTTCATGTACGGTATGTCACTCAAATTAGCAAGCTAATTTTCATTGTTACTAATTACTTATTAAAGCCCCGTCTAGAGTTACGTTACCATCGGTAATAATTAATATTTATCCTAAGTTATCTCTCCAATAACATAACTTACTGAAGTTTTTCCGACCACTAATTAGGATTCTTGGTAATTGATGAATCAATATGCTTTATTTTTGTCGCAACATAATGTATAACTGACAAGTGAGGATAATACTAGTGAAAAGTTGAGAACTGTTAGCGTTACCTTCTACTGAAGGAGGTATTATAAATATTGAAAGTTATTGAAATGCTGCCAATGGATACATGTAAACCTGAAATTCATAGGTTTATACTGTAGTTGATAAACGTATATTCAAAACCAACTTTTTAGATAAAATATCTGTTATGATAAAGTGAATCACAAGACAATAAGAAAAGTTAAAGACGATGATATAAAGTTTTTAAGGCCGTTAATTTATAAACTAGTCAGATGTATCGCTATACTGTCACTAAGATTTCTTACTCAAATTGATTGTTATACAACGGATAATCCTTTTCTTAATTATCATCTGATGGAGAATTTAATTTTTGTTAAAGTTTAAACTTATTAAATTTGAGCATGTTTTACAATATACCACAAATTTTGTCTTATAAATCTCTGCAAGTCAGCAAGATTAAGATTTAACTGATGAATACAAAAAACTAGCAAATGTGTTATAAACTTTCAAATGACCTGATGAATTCCTTGTTTTAATACTTTATAGTTAGCGACAAGTTTATGTAGATACTAATTTTAAAAAGTATTTAGTCATGTAATAAAAATTATCCAGTTGCCAAACGAAATGATTATTGATTACCGCAAATGTTTTATGATCCAATAGATCTGGGAAATTCAGTAAATCCTTCAATAACATTTTACAAGTATTCCCGTTTAAAAGTGATTTGAAAGTAATTCTCTTGCGAATTTTATTTTTAATTCTTAATTGTATATTTGGCGACGAAGTTTGTAATCATAGTAACTTATTTGATGAGAATATCACGTCAAGTTTTACTGAATGATCTTGAACTAACAATAAAAAATCCTTTCATTATCGGGGAAGAGTATACAGAGTGAGGATAATTGTCTGCTTATCATTTAACTGATATATTCAAGAAAAACATGATAATTTTGATATGAATTTAATCAGTTTGAATTTACCATCACGGTATGGTTTATCATTCGTCAACTAATTATTTTCTCGGTGGGCAGAATGGCATACGGTCACCGTTTTTTATATACATGCCTCTACATTTGAGTTAGTATAAAAGCAATAAATGTGAAGTAAAAAAAGATTATTTTCACTCCAGAGATGCAATTTTTAAACACTTTCACATCTACGGCTATGAATCGACCTACTAAGTCTATAATTATCTATTCCAATGCATTCATTTATCTTTGAATACTAGTCATTTTATCCACCTCGTCTTTTAAATGTTCTGTTATTCTTTGCAGTTAACTGATTCATCATCACTTGACTCGCACCCGCTTTGTCTTCACTCTCGAATATATATATATATATATATATATATATATATATATATATATACTACTGTAAAACCTTTATGAAAAAGTAATTGCAGTGAAATACTTTTCTCTTCTAATCTTTTTCTGAATAAGAAATGTGTTATTTTACTTCCACTTCCATATTTTTCTATTTCAACATTGTATTTCAACTTTAGACAATATTGTTCGTAAAGAGAAATTGACTCATATGCGTAATGGGAAGAAGATTGCGAGTACTCAAGTTGTATGCAAGCATAAATATTGTGAAGATGCAAAATTATTTCCGTCAAATGCATGCACATGTTCATCCATCTGTGCAAGGATAATCAAAATAATTAAGGCCAAGGTAACGATAAGACGTACTTCTTTTGTACGCATAGTTCTGGTTTAAGCTCCTGGATGGTAAGAGCTTCGGCTATTTTTAAAAGTTGGATGCGAAGAAATCTGGGTAGATTTGGACGAATCATATAAACAATCTTAAAGTCAATTTGTGGATCAGTGGAATGGTTACAGTCGATTAGGTGTTCAAGTATAGAACTCCTAACTGCTTTCCTTTCCCACCTATAGAACCAAGCCGGAATGTGTTCCCGTATCCGAGTTGAAAGCGAGCGCTGGCTACGGCCAATGTACCTTGCTCCACAAGAGCAGGTGAACTGGTAGATGCACATAAAGGCGATCAGACGCGGAAGCTTGTCTTTTATGGACACAGAAAACAAGTTCCTACTCGTGAAGGTTATTCGCAATTTAGCTGCATTAAATGTTCTTCTAATAGTTGCTGTTAGACGATTTTTGATCACGTCTGATGTTCGATCACCTTTAAATTCCAAATTTATATAAAGGTTTTTCTTCGTAACGGAACAACTAGGTTTCTTGTCACAACTACTTTTATTAATATTCTTTTCTATGAACCGTTCTGGGTAACCGTTTTCCACCAGGGTTTTCTTGAGGAATTCGAGTTCTTCGTTAATGCATTCCTTACTGCATAACTGATGTATTCGATAACATAAAGAGTGGATGAGGTTTCTACTTAACGGGACCCAGCTATAGAAGTTGGCTAACTGTCCATTCCGTGTTTGTTTTCTAAAGATGAACCTTTTTAAAGAACCATTACTCCTTCTTATCAGACGTACATCGAGAAAAGGAATTGATTGGTCTCGTTTCCTTCCTAACGTGAAGTCTATAGAAGGGTGGCATAAGTTGAAGGTGTGTAGAATACCATCTAAATCAATATTATTGTCATAAACGATAAACGTGTCGTCCATATATCTGATGTATAGGTGAAATTGATTGATCATTGAGCTTAGTTGGTCGTTTTCTAGTTTTGCCATGAAACAATCTGCTAAAATCGAACCCAATGGAGACCCCATTGCGATCCCATCCCTCTGTCTATATATTTCATTATTGAAACTAAACTGGACATTAAAAGTACAGCGTAACAATAGTTCTTTCAAGTGTTCAGTCGGCAAACCTAGATCTATGTTGTTGGAATCAATATACTCACATATATAACATGTCGTTTCGGTTAAACGTACGCTAGTGAACAAAGAGTTAACGTCAAGCGATAACATGTGTTTTCCGGAAGTATTAACGTCCTTAATACGATCAATAAATTGGAAAGTATCATGAATAGAAAATTTAGATACTTGTCTTCTAACCGGTTCCAATATTTCCGCTAGCCATTTGGCGATTCTGTGGTATGGTGAATCCGACATATCCAAAATAGGTCGTAACGGTAAACCCGGCTTATGTACTTTCGGTAGTCCATATAAGCGCGGGATGATTGAACCCATAGGACGTATGTGATTATATAAATCTTGGGTTATTATCCCCTTATTCTTAAGAATTTTAACAATATCTGTTAGCTGTTTTTCGATTTCCAATGTTTTATCAACTTCTTTAAGTTTGGAGAATTTAGTACCATCCTCTAGAATTAATTTCATTTTATCCAAATATCCATGGCGGTCAAGTAGTACTACACCAGCTCCTTTGTCAGGTTTACTTAAGATTAAATACTTATTTCTTTTCAGGAGTATTAGCTGATTCAAGTGGTTCCTAGTTAATAGGTTATTCCTACTACATTGTGCATAAACGTAACCAAGACTGCAGTCCAGTAATGTGGATTTAAAGTGCTGAAAATTTTCTGGGGATGTTGGCACAAGATCATGAGTTTGATTTGATAGGTTTTCGAATTGTATTTGTGTATGACGTCTACTAGTTTTAGAGGTGCTGTTACAGAACTTCGGACCCAATGATAAGGCCTGTATTTGGACTGGTGAAAGTTTAATAGAAGAATGATCAAATACATACTTTTCTGGATGTTCTGGAAACTTATCAATCACGTCTACGTGTTGCAATGTTTCCAAGTGTTTACGTTTGGCTTTTTGTGACTGTTTTTTCGTAACATTAGTAACATAGTCCTCAAATTGTTTGCGTTCATCTAACGACAATTCAAACAAGGCGTGACTTCTTAGAGATATGTTGCGATCTAGTTCGACTTTTCGAGATTTGATAGCATCGATATAATTGAGTGCATGACGTTTGAGTGTTTTTGCATTGGGATGAATATGGTTTCGCCTTAGTGCCTTCCAGAAACGTTTAGGATAAGCATTATTTTCGATACAGCTTTCGAGAAAATTGATCATCTTATTATATTCACTAAATCTATTGTTATTGTTATTATTCATATTACGTAATCTAGTATTATAACCTTTTTATTAACTGTGTTCACATTTCCTCACGGAATTAGTACTTTTACAAAAACAAAATTTTCATATATATACGATTGTACAGCTTGATAATAAATTCGTTGAAAAGAGATCCCTTCGCTAAAATTCATGTTTTAATTTTAATGTTTAAATGGGAACTATCTGTAAGTGAAGAGAAACCGACGAAATATAATACATTCATCATATTCTTCAAACATGTTTATTCTGCGAGCAATTTTCATCACAACGTAACAATTGAAGATTTTGGTCACTATAAACCAGAAAACACGACATTTTAAAACCTGAGTTCAAATTTTGTATGCTTTTCATGTAACTCGATTCCCATACAATAACATAGGTGATGACTATTTCGATTTATTTTTGAACTGGATTTTCTGAAATCTGAAAATTCTTTCTTGCTGCAGCTCCGATAATACAAAAGAAAAGTCTTCACACATTTATGGCACTGGATACTGATTTGACTATAATGGTAGTTGAATTCAGTCAAAAATATTGGCCTTTAGATCTAGACTTACTCATTAAATGTTATCCCGCGTGACTGAAACTGATTCTATATGAGGCCAAGAGTGCACTTGACTCGTGATTCTTTCAAATAATTATTAAGCGCTTCTTGGATTTTAATGATTCCTCTGATAATAATAGATAGGGATGAAATTTATCCTCATACTTTTCTGCGTTTATTGTTTTCGTTGATGGTTACTTGAAATCCATTAAATTGACAATAACCATAAATATCTATGTTTTTATATCAAAACAATTAACATTGTTGACGTATATTCTACGTATGATTTCGTAGTCTTTATTGTTTACTTTGACAGCCCTTTCAAAAACTCCCTTGAGTTTCTCAAATCACCATCCCATCAATCATTACCAAAAATTATCAATTATTCAACGTATACGTCCGTCATGTGGGAAAGTCTGATGAAGTTATTGAATCACTTGATAAGTGAAGAACGTTTGTTTTGGCATAAAGAATTACTAAACAGAAATAAATCTAATAATTCAGAGGTTGAGACGATTGATATTAAATCTTTACTAAATGATATTGATCGTTTTTATTCGGAAGAATTGCGCCTGCTATGGAAGCAAGTTTATGAAAGTTGGGTTCCGCGTGATTATCTACAATATTTTTCAGATGAAACAAGGTATTTGATTAAATGTTCTACATCTTTATCGTTAATACATAATTGAAATAGTCAATGTTTTATTTACCACTTTATTTTGTATGAATACTGATATATACAGAACAATCATGGATGAACACTTAGACGTAGTGTTTTTGGATACTAAGGTATAAAATTTACGGTAAACGTCTCAAATGTATTCATGCGTATTTTTCACATCAAATATTAAATCATATCAGGCTTCTAGCAATATCTATGAGGTGTCTATCCTTCAGATACAACAAATAATCTCAGAGGTTAATAATAAGCACCGGATATTACAACGATGGTATTTTTTACTTCAAATACCATGTGATATTTTGAGATTTTTTTCATATTGTGAAAATCAGAAGTAATTTACAAGGAGATATTTAAACAGCTTTGTTGTAGAACATTTTTTCCTTCACAAAACTCTAATAAAATACAAAGTATTATTGTGTTTGTGATTATTAACTCCTGTATACATGATCATTCATCTTGATATGAATTAAAAAAGAGAGGAAGTAACACTGGTAGTTTAGTTTCAATAGAGATAATATTTACATTTTGCTTTATCTAATAATATTTCATGACATGAAATTTCATTTTTAGAAAAGTGTTTATCAATTTAAATCTTGTCATTGAAAAATTGCTATCATTTATCGAGAAGGGGAACTATAATACATCATCATCATCATCACATTCACACATAGGTAATCTGGAAAATTTCGACGGCTTTAAAAGTTATTCAAAGAAGTGTTTCACTAATCAAGATAGTCGTGATAAGAATCGTCGTTCAATAATTAACAACAGATTATCCCATTCGTGTAGTTCATTAAATAAAATTCAAAACAATGGACAATTATTTAATGATCAACACTTGGAATATAATGAAAGTAAAATAAGTTTTAAACATATGAGAGAATTATTAAAACTCAGGTTAGTCATTTTTTATTTCATCTCTTTAAAACATACTAAAAATAAGTAGTTGCATCACCATAGATGTACTCTTATTCAATAAGAGTGTTAAGAATTACATTGGTATCTCTCAAGGGTTTTGAAAAATTCATTTTAAAATCGATCAAAAGCCATACAACATTTGTAAACTATGCTTAGCTAACTTACTAAACGTAGCACTGACATAAGTGAAGTACCCAACCATTTTAAGGAAAATGAACGATTACTGCTCAATGGAATGTGAGAACTATCCAGATAATTTTAACAAAACTTGTTTCTACAAATAGTATGTGTTATGTTTATAAATGTGATTGAATACTGTTGTTTAGAAATATGGTGTTGAATCATTCGATTTAACAATAAAGTGAAGTGATTAATATAGCTAGTACTATAATTTCCAAATCTTAATCAAGCAAATTTCAAAAAATCACTAGGCAGTTAATTGAGTATGTGAATAAATTTGATGATTCAAGCTAACAATTATGTACAAAATATTTAAGCACGTAGCACCAACATAAGTTACTCGTCAGTGAGCAAATTAATAAGCGTAAAAATGAAAATCACAAAACAATAATTGTTTACTTGTTTCAACTGTAACTAGACGTTCTTTTAACATATTTTAATAATAAATATTGTGTTCAATATGCTTTAGGTTTCTGAAATTTCAAGGTGTATTATAATATTTTGTACCAGAACTCTTGATGACAATCAAAAATAATTACTTATTGAATGTTTTTCATCGGAACATACTCCACATCTTTATTCAGACATTTCTAAGTACGAGAAAGATTTATCAAATAAGAGTTTAAATAAAGAGATGTAAGGGTTTCTGAATTTTCACTGGTTCGTGTTGGTGAAGGCATGGATAAATTTTAGTTAAATCTTATTATTTTTCAAGTTTCTAATATTTTAATGTATTGTAGTTTTCAAATAAATAAAATGTCACGTACTTTTATGTGTATAAGGTAGTTCCCTCCTTATCTAATTATCAATATTTAATGACATTAAACAATGTATACTGATGAAATATGAACCAACTAGTAATGCTACTAATTCTTCGACCTAAGGCGAAGTAAAAATATATGCATTAAATATCTCCCTTTGGTGTTCTATTTTACATTATTGTTTTTAGTCATCAACAGCTTTTAGAACAGATTTATCATGTGACCGAGATGGTTGGTGCTGCACTTGACACGGACATGGAGGACGCTATCAATGGAGTACATATCTCTGCTGTCAACAATCACAAGAACATCAATGATAATCAGTCTAATAATATTATGAGCAATAAGTTAACAACGAGTGGAATGCTTACAAATCCATCAACTCCAGGTCTACAAGTTGTTGCTAAACTACTCAGTGCTATACTTGATTTAGAAACACGATTAGACACAATATGTGAAAAACAAATTATAGCAGAGAATATAACAAACTCTGAAATTATATTTGATTATGATCATTGTGGTAAAAATTATTTGAAATATACTCCATGCTTATCGTCGGATGAGAATACTTCATCGTCAGTGCAACAAGGACTAGGATTTCAGATAAAAGATTTGCAAAACCCTAAACGTATAAAAGTGATTGAAGATATTTTACGAAATAGAAGATATAAAAGAGAACATGTCAGATCTCCTTTAGTCAATGATCATGAAAACAATTTCAGAAAAGAAAAACAAACTGATTTAAATGAATTAAATATTTTAATGGAATGTGAAAGAAATTTCTAAAAGAAAACACCAAGGATAATTCCCTACCGTTAACTAATCAATTTACACAGTTACTGACATATTTACCGACATCACAACACAGTATTCCTATTGCAAAACTTATGATGTATAGCTTATTTGTACTATAAAGAAAAAATAGGACACTACACTGACAATTTATATCATTTTACTATAACTAATGTTTGTTTTTTGTTCACTTACAATAGAGAAATCTTAGAAATTGTATTGTTGAATAATAGTAGTTTCTGTGGAAGTTTACTTGTTCTTTTTCTTTGTAAATTTTCTTTATCCAACTCTTTTTTTTCATTATATACGTTCATTGATTAAAATGATCAGTTTCAGCTTGGAAATGACAGGAGGCTTGATGGCCTGTGTTAGTCCTGGCACAATGGTGATCTCTCAGTTGATCCAGTTTATTTTAGTTTTCTAAATTGATAACATTTTCTTTCCAAAAATAAATAAATAAATAAATGAAATTGGATAGAAAAAAGAATTAATTATATTCAATGAGAATATTTCCCTAATTGAAATCTCGATAATCCCCAATTCATCATTACAATTTATTTTTGTTTGAAAATCATGAATGAGTATTTCTGTTTATTGTTTTCAATTTATTAAAGTAAGCTAATTATTTTATTATGAAAGTTTATCTTTCATTGTTTGCTTCATATCATTCAATTAATGGTATTCATCTAATATGGCAATGATTATAATCGTATTAGTAATAATAATAATAATAATAATTTGATAAATGAGATTTTTTGTGTTGTTATTAAAATGGATAGAAAAATCAAAATATCCATGAACAAAACGATAATCATGAAGAGAAAATAATACGCATGGAGAACTAGTAACGAATGTCAAGAAATCAGTTACTGTTTTACTAAGTTTTGTGGAACTCTATACCGGAAAAAGGAAAAATCACAATATTGAACATTCTTATTTGATGAATAATTTTTTTGTAACTGTCTCTTTTATTTTGACTAATTTATAAAAGTCACTCAGTGGATTAGAGACAAACACCATTAGTTCTAAAATAAAGTTATCATAAGAGGAATACGTTTAATCAAATATTATTTCCAACTTCCTTATATTTGTAAGTATATGTCAGCTTGGTGTGCATTCAACAAACAATGTGTTAATATACTCTCAAAACAAATTCAGTATAATAAATCTTTATATAATAATAGTAATATTCATTGAAGATTTATTTATCATTCAAAAGTTTGTTATAACAATACAAAACAACTCGTGTTTATTAGATTAAACTAATAATGATCTTATTCTCTTGATCACTATTAATCGGGTTAGGCGATTTGTAAAACTATAAAGTTTCAGAATATTGTGCTTGTTTTAAAAAAACGTCAACTTTGGTTAGAAACTAAGGTTATATGCATACATCGTAACAATCTTCAAAATAGGAGCACTTTAGGCATCATCTTGTGGTGTGTGCTACTTATATTGACATAAGTAGTATATGATGTTAGTCGTGAACAGAAGGTCTGGCAGCAGAGAGACAACAGGATCGAACAGTAAAGAATGGAAACAGAATACAATTTGTATGAAAATGTAAGAACAATGAAATCTGAGTCATTTTGAGACAATTGATGGACATTTTGCAAATTAAGCATTTACTTTATGATTGTTAGATTTTATTAACAAGTCCTGTAATTTTGTGTCAGATGTATTCGGTTGTCCCTCACTCGTCTTCTGTTCATTACAATCTAACTACTATCAGATGTTTTTCTTACAATTTGACAATGTCAATCTACATGAACAAGTCGGGGATACGTATACATCAATAAGTGAGTTAGTAAAATATTCCTAAAGTATACACATCATGATCATTGGATAACAGAATTGCTATAAAATTAGGTTCAAAATAATTATGAGATAAAATGAAACCAACGTAAAAAGTTATATTCACTCAATCAAAATTTACCTTAAAAATAAACAATCAATATGACTTCACCAAATTCAATTTTCACACCAAGATAATAGTAAATGTAGAACAGTCGCTTATTTAATGGTACCAAAACATTCAATTCAGAATTTCAGCATAGTCGGCCGACTAGGATAAGCAGAGATAAATGATGGCTAGCAGTGGGCTTCAAGATGCGCCTAAATTAACCTAATATTTGAATAATGCCAGAACAGTTGAGGTAGAATAGTATGAATTCATTGTATTTCGTGGTTTCGCATTAGATGCTTATAACCAAATATGTATTGAAAGGTAACATTGAAGTATATATATATGTATAGGGAGTGAGTGGTGCATTAATTAAATGAGGTCCGGAGGCAGATAAGATAGATTGTGTGATTCCTGGAATTGAAAAACTAATAAGATGGGTTACGTAATAATTGAACAACATTTGAAGAGTTTAGATAAGTTAAGAGAATTTAGTGAATGAAAACGTAAGAGTGAAGAGATGGTTTTGATGTACATAAAGTAAGAATCAGCTAAGGGAAGATCACATAACAAAATAAACACTAATAAAATAGTGATAATAAGAGAAATAATTTACCAAGGTAGTAATAACTTTATTACCGTCTCCTTCTGGATATATTAATCGGTTTTGAGTTTTTTATTGCTGTTACTTCGCCAAACTGAAGAGATGCTGCGTTTTTCTGTCTCCTAATAATTTGAAAGGCTTGTGGAATGCCAATAACATTCCCATTGTCAAGTAAACGCTGAGCTATTGCACTGCTTAGAGCCATTGTGCCTCTCAGATTCTTGGTAACGTTCTGGGAAATGCAAACATGTACTCTTCTCTCTATTCTTTCAATGTGTGTGTCGACATGAACATGTAACCTAATTTTATTAAGTTTAAAAAGCCCTTCAATCAATTTATATTGAAAGTAAGATTGCTAAATCCAAAATGCTTTTTCTTAAGCAAAAAAGGAGAAATCCATAGTTATAGCTGTATTATGCAAACGTTTTTGATCAAGAGACAAAGGAAAATCTCAAAATACTTCGAAAAAACATATTTTCAATTACTATAAAGCACACTAGTTGTTTAAAACTGTTGGTATTTGATAAAATGTAATAAGAATTGGATCAACTTCCACTTTTAAATCACTAATATTTGAGGTAAAAGTGAATCACTTTTATTTGTCCATATATTAGTCTAGGAGAGTAAACCCTTTGTGAATACGTACGTTCCTGAAATGTTTACTTTGACAATGATGTAATCTGGAAAGACTGAGTTTAAAAAGTCAATTAGAACATAAAACTAGGTAATTAGTATAAGTTGAAACTTGTGCCACATGGTTATCACAGAATGAAGTCTTAGCTTTAGTAAGTTCTATCACTCAGACTGTTCCGATTTCATTTGTTTATTGAATAGAAATTTTCTACACATGTCAGATTATTACGTTATTATTAAATGATGCATTGAATCGCTACTCATCATTGATAGTAAATAATAATTTGTTTGTTTGCATACCGTTTGATGGAGCATTATACATTCAATCATAAAGAAACTGTTATCTTGAAATAAGTTTTGCCTTGTGTTTTTGCATATTCTAGACGAGTCTTTAATAAAATAATATTTGAAAATTAGTAGTAATAAGTCAAATAGTGAAATTAAACCTTGTTTTATAACTGGTTAAACAAGAATCATCATTAACCTTGATACAAGTAGAGATGGCTTAGTAAAGTATCCTTAAATAAAGTATTGTGATAACCTCATTCCGTTCTTTTTGTTGTTGTGTGTGTTCTTTTTTAATTTATGCCTAAATCTAGTTTTTTTATGCAATTATACAACGCATTAAAACATTTCTATTTAACTAATAATCAACCTTCATTGTCATAAATCATACAATTCACTAACAATTAAGTGAATATTCATAGTTTACTACTAATTGTTCTTTACAAAATACTAAAAGAAAGCTTTATCTTAAGAATTTTATTTTAAAATTACCTTCTTACTCTATATGAATAAGAAACAGAAATTATTAAGTCACATTTAAATTAACATAAAAAGTGAATAGTTAATTGAGTTAATGGAGTAAATTGTTAGAATTTTCATGTCACAGTTTCACTATCCTGAGTAGGTATATAAAGTTTTTTTTTAATTAAAGTAGGAAAATTGAACTCTGTAAGTCACATTTTTATTTGTTGAGTTAAAACAGATGATTGAGTGGGGGGGGGGGGCGGGCGAAGGGTAGAAACATTGAAAACCTAAAGTAAGTTTTATGATTAGATAAATAATTAAGAAAAGGCTTTAAAATAAAAATCCATTGACTTGAATGATGTCAACACGACTAGTATGGAAGTATTTTAGATTCTAGCTTTTTGACCGCTATTTATCTTGTCAATTCATGCCATGAAATGATAATTGTATGATAAAATTATTTATGTGAAAGTATGCACTGATAGTAAGATGACATCGTCATCTGTAGTGATTAAAACAATAACATTAATAACTTCAGCAGAGGAAGTATGTTGAAACTTGAAAAAATCGTGTGATAAAATGTGTATGGATAATCAGTTCAAATACTTAGGTAGTGAATATCAGATGAGAAAGAGATCAAGAGAAACAAAGGTTGATGTAAAAAAAACCCAGTTTAATCGCCTACTGCACGTTTTCTAACCATAGAGTAGATAACGTCATCGCAAGTCTTTTCGATACAAAGATTAGAGTTGCTAGCTTGGATACTCATAGTCTCTCCTGAAGGTAAAAGGCGAGATCGCACCCCGTAATTGTTGATATATGCTTATTCATAAGACTCTGTGAGTAACCTATTCCAATCAACAAATCATGTATAACTGTAGTTCTTTGTTTATGGTGCTTTCTGAGCACATTTTTCTAGCTCTGATTGAAAGGCATTTAATTCAGCTTGCATTGAAGTGGATATGTACAAAACTAAAGTAATAAGCATTACCAACCAAACGAAAGTTTTCTGTACACACGTTTAGTGATAGACTCACCTTTCTATTTGAATGCCATTTCTTATCAAGTTTTTCCTCGCAAGTAAACATCATCGCCGAGTGTACGATGCCAATTTCCCCTTGTTTTGTTTTAAATAATCTAATTGACGATAATGAATGTGATATCGGAAAAGAGACAGTATAAGTGAAGTATCCTGATGAGGTCCTTGAGATGTCCATTTTCTAATTTCGAAAAAACTGAAGATAGGTTCTAAAGACGCTCCTATAATTGTAAATTTGCACATAATATGTGTTACTGAAGTTATCTTCAGTAATGTTTATCTTGTTGGTAATTTCTTACAGTTATTCACAGGAATAAGTGTTGGTATATGAACTCGGTACCTCTGTTATTAGTACCTTGGCATATAAATAAATTATACGTTTTTTATTCAAAGTCACGTCCTTCGTTTTGAAAGTTAATTGGAAATGTCCTTCAAGCTTCTGTTTACGATTTGTTTTATACAGAGATTTTGAGAACTGTACTACTCATTAACTAATTACATGATGTGAAATCCTGTACATTTCTAAAACAGATCTGAGAGAAAGTCTCGTATTTTAAACTTCAGCTAAACCGCTAAATCGATGTGTGTTTGAAGTCGTAGGTTTAAATGAATAATTTGAAGTAACATTTTATTCGTTTCAGTGGTTTAGAAATATCGGTTAACTGCATTTTTATTTTTGCATTTCCATTTCCATTGTAAATGTTGTAAGATCATTTAGTATACAGTTCATTTTATCTTTATTCCACAACCGAATAGTTTGTAATGAATGTATCAGATTTTCCTAGCTTTCCTAGCTTTAATGCGTTTCAATAGTGTTTGGTTGGTAAGTATTTCTTTATGCTTATAATATTTTTATTGTTAACAGATATCCATTTAGGTAGTTTTAAATCTAGATAGTTCATCAAGTGAAGTTGGGAATAATTGTTTTGTTCATGAAAATCAATTATTAAACTATGCGTCTATGTCTTGTTGATTAATCTTCATTCTATGATCACAGAGTATAACCTCCAATTGAACTTTAGTTAATTTGTAACAGGAAGAAATGTGAACGTACCGATTTGTCATTGGGAAATTTATTTTCTGATTTTTGATGTTCCAAAAATTAAACTAATTTTATATGTGTCTTTACAAATCTGGTTTCTTTTATCATGTTCACCTGTCAACTGAATATCAATTTGTGTACTCCATATATTATGATTAGTCGTGTAACCTAATAAAACGTAAATTTTCATACATCGATAGAAGACTGACGAAAAGATAGTAATTAGTTGCTTTTATGTTGTAAATATATGAGCATCCTAATAAAGGAGGTTCAATATGATTTCGTATTAAGAAAATAAATTCGTTATTCATGTCATTTTGAAATAATCTTTCATTATTACTGGATTTTTTAGAAAACGCTGTTACAATTTCCATAGTAATAAGGGACTATTTTTAAATATTCCAAGATTACCTAGAAACAAATTTAATTGCTTGATATTTAACAAAAGATTAGAGCTTAGGCAATCCACCTAGTACTATACCGTTCTAATAAATAATGATATAGAAAGGGAATCGTAACAACACTTTCCCCTATTTATGGAATATACAATATCAGTATCGAATGTTGTTGAGTTGATAATTAAAAAAAACAGGGATATGTTTTGAATTGATATTTTTTCAATAAAATCATTGTTTATTTTCAGGTTCAGACATATTTTATATGAGTTATATACAATGAATTTTCGGTTGAAAGAGTTTAATTTCTTGATTTTTGAAGGTCGCCTTTTTGATAATGAAACAGAAATTTATTGTTGTCCACATCAGTAAATGCAACCAAACTTTCTAATTTTCATAGTCCAATAACTTGAAGAATTTTATATTTGATTGTTGAATGATTTAAATGTACATTTACGTAGTTAAATATACATTTAAACTATCTCTGTTATCTCAATTTTCTCATAACAGCTTTTAAAAGTCATTATTTTCTGATTATGAATATTGTGAATTTATCCCAATAGCATGGAGTGATCTCATTGGGTATCGTAGAATAGTTACAATTGATTGATCACTGTGTGGTGATCAACGTCTTGCTTGTCTAGTCCTTATTAATGCAGATTGAATGCTATCGATCATGTGATCAATCAATTGTAATTACATCTCAGTCCTACAGGAGGTTATTCAGGGCTCGGATAGCTCAGTGGTAACGTCTCTGAATGTGAAGCTGGGTGACACGAGATCGAATCCGCCAGGGAGCACCAGTTCCCTCAAGATTACAGGTACACCTTGCTGACGAGTGCCAAGTAGCACGAAACCCGGGTGCAGGGTTTCCTGTTGACTACCTCCAACCACCATCTAAATTGTAGAATAGTACATATCAGTGTATTTTGCATGATTCAGTTTTAAATTAAGGTGTATTTTACGACATATACCAAAATGGTATTTTATCAAGACATCATTACTGAGTCCCAAACTTAGGTTAGTAAATATAGTATATGAAGTTAATTATATGGCACATTGAACAGTTTAGGATCTGTATAAATTATCTTTAGTCAATTGAAATATGGATATTAATGATCTAAATAATAAAAGATTCAGATGAGAAATATTTATATTTGTGTTCTGAAACACCCTTAGGTTATAGAATACGTTATAAACTACTTAAAAATAGATACAAAGGCTTGTTTGATTTATGAGTCTTATAAAAAGCTTTATTATTTTATTTCTTCATTTTAAAATGAAATATGCTACTAAAGCCGATTTTCAAAATATAATTCTGTAATTTCATGCTATATGTATAAAAAATACAGAGGAACTTTACTTCAATATCTACGACTTCATTTTAGTAGAATTACTATGTTCATACGTATTATGACCATGGTGGCTTTACGGTAAAAAAAAAAAAGCAAGTAAACTAAGAGAATCATTTCAGTCTACATCAGAATCTCTGAAAAAGAATGTTTTGTTCAATGGAGTGATGATAATCAATGTACATATTATCTGCTTTGAGTTGATATTACAATATATATGTACTAATGGTTGCTGAACAGTACGGTTTATTGTTAACAAGCATTTTTGATAAGCTAAATGGATGTATGATTTAAAAAAGAAATTTTTTTTCATAAGAACAAACCTTTTACCTTTAACATCATAGTTTGTTTAAATCAGAGTATGAAAACCATTTACATCTGATTAACATAAACTTGATAGGTTTTAAGTAGATTAATATAAGTAGTTTCTAACACAGATTATTTCGATTAAACTTGAAAATAATTCTCAATTTTGATTCAATATAAATAATAAGAGGTATTATTTAGGTTAAGATTGAGAAACAAAAATCTAAAATTAATAGAGGATAGTTTAATAAAGATAAATTGGTTTATCTTTCAGAGTTTATTATCACTGCATAAATGAAGCACTCATAATCAAATTAAAAGTTCAGTTAAATGATTAAATTCTCACTTACAGAATAAGGTAATTATAATAATAAACATGAAATCATCAACAGTTTTTATATTAACGAATAGAAAAATAACCCCTGTGTGACCATTGATTTTGTAATTTATACACGACAACAGTCTGATGATGAGGGGAAAATATTTGGATAAGATTTTTATATTATTCTCAGCATAAAGAAAACTTTAATAAGGTGGATTATATAACTATTGGAACTTTATGTTTGTTTGGAATTATTAAGCATGGCTTCTTTGAAATGACTTCAAATGTTCATGAACTTTTGAATTAGAGTAGCATATTATTGTAATTTCAAATCACTGGAAAGCGAAGGTGTTACGTTAGTTATGTTGTTCACAGCTTTATTATTATTGAAGACAGCTTTGAAATAGTTCTTCAAACTTGTTGAATTATCATTTACATTTTTTTATTAGGAGAAAATCTTTAAACTGAGGCTTGTAAATTACCAAGCCTTATCTTTGCCGAATAATCTTTGGAATATAAATACTCATCAAGTTTGAATTTCGCGTTAATGAATAAATCTTAAACTATCCTCATGCAAATTTCGGTTAAACAACAAACCTCATTTAATCTCAAACCATACACCACGATTGTTTGTTTTATATCAAATCAGACAGACAAATAGTTCTTCAGTCAAAAAACCTATTTTAACTCCCTTCTTTCTATTTATCTGAATACGATAGTTACAAGCGACAGTCCACTGGAAATGAACAGATTCGGTAGACATTTGCTTTAAACTTTCCGAATTATTAGAGTAAAGTAAGAAGAGATTTAAAATTACATGTTAAAAAATAGGCTTACTTTTTTGTTATTTTGTCCACGAAAAATCTGGATCACTGAAATCGAATCTGATGAATGAGGAAAAAAAAGAATTGTCAGTGAATGATGAGAACAATTTATTTTCTCTCTCAAGGAAATCAACATTTTTGATGTTAATTGTTAAGCAGGTGATATACATTCAACATTGTCAGAGTTATTTAAAGTGTTATTAATTTATTAAGAAAAAACAAAGAGAATTATTCTTGTTTCATAAATTAATCCTTTAGTGTTTTTAATAGTGGGATACAATAAGATGTGAATAATATTTTCACAGTGTTATTAGTTTAACCATCATAATCAAAACTTACCATTATGATTCTAAGTAATTTAATAATTACTTTGTGCAACAGATAGATTTTTGGTATTTTTTTTTATTTCAACAGAATACACTGGGAACATTATTTTTAAAACTTCTACTTTTCAATATTCCATCAAAAGACTAAACAAAACATGTTTATGTGTGTTGGGTATGCAGAGGAATATGCTAATAATTATCGTGTCAAGTCGAATGGTGTCCTTGGACGTTAAATGTACGTTTCCTATTGATCGATATTTACTTCAGTTGTTTAATATTGTGTAAATGTTGTTTCCTATTTTTATGGTATAATGTGGTCTGCTTGGTTACTATATAAACAGAGTGTGTTTGAAATATAATGATTCATATCTCAAAGGCTGTGACTTTCGTTCTGGACTCAACTGGCTGGGATAGACAGGGAAGCAGGGCCAATCAGGACACCAGGTCGTTCGTACGTATTTCCGTGTCACTGTAACCGATCGATCGATATAAACGCTGCTTATCAATAACCTGCAGTCACACTCGTTGCAACAATGTGCTAATGCAAACGACTATTTTCTCTTTATATCTGAAAGAAATATTCTAATGAATTTTGATTTAATCTTCGATCAGAACATTTGACTTTTGAGCACGTATGTTGAATCGTAGTTACCTTTCCGCTTCTCAATTAGAATAAAGATACTTGATTTAAATTGTGGATACGACTTAATTGTTCACTAAATAAATATTTGTGTCAGAAAGTTAACTGATCCTGTATAGCACATATTCCCTGACAGTTTCAATGACTATCCTTGTTTACATATATATTTTTACTATATCTGCAAGTTAAAACATGGGTAAATTAGATCGTGTTTATACTGTCAGAAATTTGTCAATATCCATGCTTAATTATTAACAAAAGTATTGGATTGCATTCAGTGATAAAATGACAACTGACATTTATGCTTATTTTGTATATTTAAAGGTACATATACCTAAACGTTTTAGTCACTGATAACTGATTGACTATAAGTAAGTTAATATGTTTACTAATTATTTCTTTTATTTTTAATTCTACTGATTAATTACTAACTAAGTAGTTATTATTCGACTTTTTTGATATATTGCACAGAACGAATGAACTATGATATGTATTGGGAACGTTATACATGTACACACACGTATATATATATATATATATATATATATATATATATATATATATATATATATATATATATAAGAACGAATTACTAATAGTAAATTATCATTGCTTGTTTGTAATTTATGACTGTATACTAATGTGAAACCAGTATCAAAGTGTGTATATAATTATCAAATAAACTATATTACTAATGATGAATATATTTATCAGTTTCAATATTACTTTTACCTGACAAAATTACCATCGTGAAATTACTAGTTCCATAGAAACACTAGCTAAAGATGAACGACTTCTCTGTTTTTAGTGTAGGAAAGATATTGGTGACCTCGAATTGTAATTATCCAATAGTTAGGGTGGTACCATGTTTATGTAAAACCTAATAGCCTCCGGCTAATGTTTGTCAACAAGGAATTCAAAAGTACACTATACAATCTCCTTAACATCATTTGAGTTCTGATGAGGAGTACCTTTACGTTTAGCAGTGATGCTAGCCACCGTTCCATGAAACACATAGATATGAACCCCAACTTCTCAGTTAATATTTGAATCGTGTTTTAGTTCATTACGTACATGTTTAGCACTAATAAAGTTTTGAAACTATCATGTTTTATTTCCTAAACTCAAGATGCATTCCATCCGAAAAATAGTCTCCGAAGCTATAGCTATTTTATCTGTATTTTAGATTTATTTGGTTAAATATAAATGAGTCTGTATTGATAAAGCAGTCAACTTATGTTGTTCCCTAGTTTTAGCAGAAACCTACATTGATTTTTTTGTAGTCAGTATTACTTTATGATAGAAAAATATTATTTTTTAAAAATTCATTAACACTCGGTACGGTGTGTTAGTTAAGAAGAAAAACTGATCTTCACTAATTATTTTCCTTTAAACCGCAAACATTTTAACTCACCTTATCTCATGTGAAGAATTTAAATACTAGATTTAAATGTTTGTGCTTTACATATGGGATAGATGTTCCTAAAACTTCCTTCAGGGAACTCACGACATTCTCTTTTTTACTTTAGACATGTAGTGTCACAGTACACACAACGAATATACGTTTCTTATTATGTTAACACTTAAAAGAGTATTTTGTTACTTTTCTCCGTTTCTTACCATGTTCCCGAACACTTTTATGAGAACACAATTACAGACTATTACCCTAAGAGATAACTGTTTACTTGTAATAACTATGAACATCATTGTAGACAAAAACAATGTGATATTTTTAAATAAGTAGCTATCACTTTAAATAGCTTATTCGGAATATTTATTTGTTGAGTAATATGGATGGATACTTAATACTGGAAGCAAATCTTAAGAATGAATTCGAACTCTATTTAATTGAAAAAAATTGAACTGCAGATGATAGGGTTTCAATATCAGACTCATTATCGATGGTCATATTGTCCAAGAGTATAGTCCATTGTTTATGTAACTATATGATGATTAATTAAGGCTTTTAAATATTATAGCCATTAAATTGAATAGGTTTCATGATTTTTCTCAAGCGTTTCAATCGATTGTTTATCACCTTTCAATATCTTTAACTTCAGTATATATGCAGTTGTTCAGTACAAGAATCACCCCGAACTATCATCAATGAAAATAAACAAGCTTTGTATTTTTGTTAAACTTTAATCCAAATGTTCCTCTGAATATAGAATTTTCTCCCTACCTTCCTTACCATTAAAGGCTATTTAGAAATAAACTGAGAATTGTAACAATATATTCATCTGTATTGGTTTACAGGAAAATAGGTGTTTGAATTCATTTTTCTGAATATATGTTATTTTACCGAAATTGGTTTTAATATTTCTCTCAGAATAACAAAGTGAAGTAAACAGGTTATTAATTTAACTACCCGACGTAATCACATAAACTGATAAATTGGAAAACTATTAAATATGAATCGAATTACAAAAGTTATCGTTGACTACTGTAATTTTAGACCATTTAAGAAAATACATGAACCTCTTATAACAATGTACTATGTCGAAGTGACTTGTATTCTATCGTAATATACACTTGTGAAAGATGTGCATCCCAAGTGAAGAATATACAATTACAAAATCCGACTAACGGAATCTTCGAAATGTAACATTTGTGTTTAAACTAACAAGCTTTCATGGAAAATGTTAGGTAAGGACGACAGATTAATTTAGAAACCTGAAAAAGCTCAACTATAAAGTCGCATATTTTCATTTATCTTCTTTAATCAATATTAATGTTAAAACAAAGGCTGTAAACGACAATTTTAGTCAAAAAAATAGTCCAGTTTGGAGATTTACTTTTCTGCACAAATAGTCTATTTGTCTTGTAAATCTGTCAACGAAAAAAGGTCAGTTTGGTCTAAAACGATTGAAATTCAGATCCTTCATGTTCTTCAACTAAACAGATTATTATAAAAAAAGAAATAAACAATTTATTTGTCAGATCCACTTTTTCAAAACCAATTAGATTATAAAAGCCCGAAAGCGATTTTATGCAAATATATCTCAGTGATACTTTGTTTAAATATTTTCTACCTCTGTCTGTCTACATTTCAAGAATTCTATCTTGCAGTCATAACGAGGTTGGTGCAAATTCATCAATAATCTTTTGTTTTATTTAACTAAAACAGTAAATTAATTAAACAAGAATAATCCTTTTGATAAATCTTATTAAATTAATAATTATTCTATGTCTCCTTTGTGATTCTTTTATGAACAATCTAATTATCGAGAGTTATAATTCATAAGCAAACAACTTAATTTTCATTTTGGGATATCTACAATCGAATTTATAAAATAATTCAAAATATTGACAATGAGTTCATTTTTAATTGAACTGGCAAAAATACATGTGAATTGAGTTGAAGCCATCAGCATCCAAGTTGTGATTATTTATTTATTTATTTATTTTAACACATAAGCATCGGTACCTGGAGGCAGCAAATATATATGCACCACACAAATCTCATTTGATATGTGTGAGGGCTGTGATACTCCCCGAGTGCCCAAACCGAAACAGGTGGTTTTCTTAGGAAGCCACAACTGGAGCCTTCGACTTAAAGGTCTGATACACAAGGCAGTGGAGCAACGTAAGGAGATACAGTCCCATGGTAGCCGATGACAAACGATTGGTTCATACGTCATTTGTTCCCACAGCATACTGGAGCCCATGTGCACCATTGGTTTGGAATCAGGGTTTTCCAACTCCCATAGGTAGACTCACCGTGTCCACCGATCCGGTTAAAGCGCCGGACATTCGCTTTTCGTCCTTTCAATTTCGTAAACAACACCCGTGGTACGAGAATGCAGTGAGTAGGGCTTCCCTGGCAGAGGCTATATACGCGTGACCATGTGAGAACATTTCGAGAGGGAGAGCGAACTTTCCCCACTCTCGGCCATACCAGGGCATTTGGAGGTAAAAGAAGAACTGATAAGTACGAATTACTTTGTAACCTTTAAACAATAACAAAGATCGAGGTCTGAATTGCTTCAGGAATTCTAAATTAATCTAATGAGGTATAAGACTAGACTGTTTATATTCAAAAATTCAGAATTTTTCTTTTAGTCCTTTTCAAAAAACATTTGCAACTATGAAATAAACGACAGCAATTGGTTAGAATAACTTGTCACTTAAAACTTTACTAGCTAAAATTAGTCCTTATATAAACCATCTGATATCAAATAAGCTAAAGTGACGGGTGTGACAGATCACTGACGATATAACTTTTATCGATATGAGACTTAATACGTTCTTACCAAAAATCATATTTACACAGTTTTTAAAAATGTATTTTCCATGTGGCAGTTTAATTATATAAGATCTGAAAGAAGATTCAGTATGCCAAAGTTTAATTAGTGTTCAGTGACAGTGCAATATATGGGCTTCCAAACTTTGACCAAGCATGAAAGCTTCGATTTTTGAATTTTGACTCGAAAGTTTTCCCGATTATTTTTTAGTCCAATACTTATTTCTTCATATTTTACCACTTTACATGTTACTAATGATACCATAACTTGCAAGATCTCCATGTCCTTAAAGTAGCTCAGAAAAAAAGACAATATACATAAACAATACTAAACCAATAAACGTCAAGAATAAGATTATCATTATAATGTTAAGTTGATAAACGCTTCTTTTTAACACAACTTTAAGCATTTTGATAGCTAACATTTTAGTGAGTACATCAATTTATAAACTGCTCTACGTATGTTCATCACCCATTTTTCCAGTTAGAAATAAAATTGCAGAGAGTAAGGATTAATAGGCGGGAGTTGCAACAGAGCTACAGATCAGTGGATTCTAATTTATTGACCTACAAGTATCAAGATATCTATAAGGTCTGAAATTTCCGAATTCAATCATCGGTGTAGTTACAATTGAACAATCCTGAAAATTCTCAAACTGAGACGAAGCAAAGGTTTCAGTGATTATTCAGAAAGAATCATTTTTTAATGAAAACTACCATGAAATTACACATTTACTAATAAGCTAAAGTATATAAACATCTTTTGTCTACTTCAAAACTAAAATTGTTTCAGGTTGTGTAAGTAGTTTGTGAAAAGTCTAAGAATAAGTTCTCATAAATTTATAGGATTATGGTTGCTGCTTTATTCCGATATATCATGTAGAAATGAGGACTTGTTCTTATCTCAGATGTATTTACTTATTTATGCAATTCAAAATACATGAAGATAGTTTGATGAATCATTATACTAATGTACAAAATCCTGTAGATTTATCTTAAGACTATAGAAATATACATAGTCAGCTACATTTTACCATTTTTGTAAAAGTTAAAAGGGAATTAGGTTTCACATCCTTGAATTACGTTTGCCAAATCCTAAAATTTTCCAGGAAACTGAAGAATGATTTGTGTTTTCTGTCGTTAATGAAAGAAATTTTAAATCCCTATAACTATTGACTAGTGTTTAATCTTTAATTAAATTTCAAACTATTATTCCAGATGACTGACATCGAAAAAATTTGAACGTTTAGCAACTTAGTAGTAGAAAACAATATAACATAATATTGTTATTATTATTTAGACCAAGTATGAATTTGTTGACTATTCTGTGAACATTTATGATGGCAAATGAGAACAAAAACTGAAACAATGTACCAATCTTATTTTGAATAGTTCCCAGACATTTTCAATACAAAGGACTTTTTATAATTTAGACTTGAAAGTTGTGAGATGTTATCAATCACTTGCTCTTAAAATGTATTGACTTGTCTGTGAAAAATTGACTAGTGAATCTTGATTTTGATATGATCAAAATATTCTTATTATTCCCAAACTTTCCTTGCCAAAACTTTATAATATTCTGATGTTAACTAGATTTTACTACAGATAATAACACAAAATACCATGAATAGACTCAAGTTTTTTCCCTTGAACTCTAGTATACCATGATTACAAAGACTTCGAATTATCCCGATGTTGATAATCGTAATTGAATTTTGATTGGTCTTCTTTTAGCGTATGTGCATCCTGTTCCTCCCTATAGCTATTTTTCAAACTTTTTCATAGAATAGATGGATTCCACTGACAGTTATAATCCATCTATTCAATAAAATTACTAAATTCATTTGTTTGCCTATTCAAATAACTGATTTTAAACAAATGATAGTAGATTACACTTCTTTTCCTAAGGGATTTCAAAATAATAATTTAGTACTATTATTTATCTAGATCTTATCTGTTCAGTTTATGCCTTTTTTTATAAAATAAATCATGTAATCTATTTGATAAACTCATTTAACTGGAAAAGACGTCGTTTTGCTGTGCATCAATGATTACACGGTTACTCAATAAACCTTTTGAATTGTGGTTTTCTCTAAAGAATTCATACTTTGTTTATTAGTGTTATTCTACTCAGGAATTCAGTAGTCATGGTATGATAAGTGCAAAAGTTTGTTTTTATAGTAATTTTAGTTATGATCAAAAATGAAATTAGCTTACTAGAATACATTATTGCGACTCACAGAGGTCTTATAGTCAATAAAAATACCATCTTTGATTTTACGGAAAAATTTAAAGGATCTCTGTTTACAGATCATAATTTCACATCTATCAGTTAAATCTCAAGAATCATCGGCTTTTAAAATTCTTGCCAACATATATTTTTAGATTCCTGTAAAACATGCTTAATAAAGTTCTGTTATAAAAATAAAACTATGCTTTACAACAGTAAAACTCTAGAAACGATCGTTAATTTGAAATCAACAATCTTATGTACTTTGGGAAATCAGTATACATTCCTTTTGCTTAGTAATAATCTAGAATAACATTGGATGCACTTTATGTTTTCTTATATGACAGCGAATACGAGAGTATAAATAACATCAATAGTTATACAAGACTGCTTTTATTAGATTCAACCCTTTGGTTAGTAGTACAGATAATATTTACCATGCTACGTTACCACGTTACATTTATTTTAAAATATTCGGTCATAACTTTTCAACTATTATCATCATAATTAATATCCTATAATTTTACGACACACTTAACATAGTTCTCAAGGACCATTTTCAACTCATGTTGTTGCGATTTACACATAGGAGTAGTAACACTACTGTTCAGTTCAAGCTAAAGTAAGTGAAAACGATTTGAAGCCAATGACTCACAGAAAGAAACTTGAGTCCTTTAATTATTAAGCCCTTCTTTTATTAACAAGAATGTGTAAACATTGATGTGTGAAGATAAATCACGCTGATTTAAACACAAACTTTCCTTTGTACACAAATAGAGAATTATATGTGAAATGCATTTCAGCTGACAGTAGTTCTGTAAAGTAAATGAATCCGACAGGATATTGCCATAGGAAATTTTACGGTATAATCGGGAATCCCTATTCATTTACCTGAAATAATCAGTACTCATTACTTATTCGTTTCGCTCCATAACTATTTCATATTTGGTATAAAACAGTAACCAATAAATCCCATTCACAAACGATACTTATTTGATGCCAAACTATTCAGAATGGATTACATAGTGAGAAGCAAAGTTCACTCTTGGAATTTTTATGATCATATTTTAAAGTTCAGATGTTGCACAGCTTTCACTCGAACGATTTTACAACCCAATAAAATACATAAATCTTACTGAACATTCAGTGGTACGCGACATTTAATAAATGTAATTATATGACGAAATAAGGCATCTCAATGAAGAAGCATATTGAAGACCTTGAACATATGACGGAAACAACTATTAATAAGCTAGTCAATAAAAGATTCTCGACCGGATATACCCACTAATAAAGCTATTTTTGATAAACTGTATTAAATATATTCATTTTTGTACTGTTTATTTGAATCTTCTCATTGATATTTAGGATTACAAATGATCAGTCTATTACTGGTATATGCGTATCCTGTGCTGATTGCCTCGATATTGCCTTAAGTCACAAGCGTTATAAGCAAGGATGGATGGTGGCTATTAGTAGGATCCAGGATGCGCGTTTCATCTTACTTGAGATTCGTTAGTAATATTTAAATTATTAAACTAGACTTTTAAGTTTTTGTTTCTAATGCTTATGGTTTGTTGAAAGAATAACATTCATTGATTTAAAATAACCCAAGCTCATGTCAATCAATCAATCAATCAAAAGTGGATATAACTATGAGGACTTAGACACTCAAAATCATTTGGACTCAAAAATTATTTCGTTTACTAAAAACCTATCAAAGATTTGCTTAATTATTCATTTTACACAAAAGCAACCGTGAAATACTAATTTTATACTCAAAAGTACACCATCACTTTTAGACGATTTGTTATTCTTATCAGCTAAGTCTCTCCACATGATTGATTATGCTTTTTTATATAAATAAACACACCATCCTTATAAAAACACACTTGAGCATAAACTATTTGATTATCCAGTTTTACTTGGGACAATTACTCCAATGTCATTTTGTTCAAACATTAATTCACAAAAATATGGGAAACTGTCTGCTTTTGGTAAGATAAGATCAATCTTTTATTTGATTTTAAACAGTTGAATGGAACACCAACTAGCTTTTTTGTGTATTATTCTGTAAGGATATTGACAACAATGTCTTTCCAAATTAGCTATGAAGATAGTTACAAATTCAGTAATAAAAGTTTCATTATTCTCAATAAAATGAAATTTTACAGATTACTGAACTTGATGTTCAATCCTTATTTCATTGTTACTACGTTCCGATCTGAATTTATATATAACAAAAGTGTAACATTTTAATAATCCTCACTGTATACCTTACTTTATTACGTTCAATTCTGAAAAAAACTGAAAATGTTACAGATGCGTGAAATTAAAATATAACTTGATATTTAATAATTGAAAGGTCTTACTACAGTAACGCCCAGAATTTATGCAGTCATTTGCAGACTACTTTACAATTGACGTTAAACCTTTTTATAAACAAATTAAACTAACCTGTTCTCCAGTTTTAAATACTTAAATGTTAAACCCATAAGCTAAAAAGATTACACTTAAGCCGTTGCAATTGCTTTATACTTATTTTTTAATTATATGATACAAATAATGTTCTTTTTGTGACCCTAGATAGGGGCGTAAGTTCGAACCCCATATCGGGGTCACCACTTTTGTACCCCCTGTATCTGACTTCAGGTGGATCCTATTACGATCGTTATTGAAATATACATATCGTCAGTCCTCGTATATAATTATCGACTTAACTTGAATTAATTAATAACAAAATTAAACAAATCAAATACGGCAATAATCATGATGTATATTTCGATAGCAATTATTTGATAGCAATCAGAAACGATCCACATGGAGTCAGATATAGGACCACTAAATTCTCCAAATAGTTTTATGCTGTTAGAAAAATTTATTGATATCGTTATCATTATGAAAGATATACTTAGAAGTAAATCGATAAAACACATCAGTTCGTCTCTGAATATACACTTACTATAAGATGATACAGTTCATTTGCCTCGTAAATCTGATATATAAAAAAAAATATACACATACCCAGTAAATACAACAAAGAAAAAACAATGAAACGTTTTTTTATATTTCTGAACGCAAATAATTTTATTAGTATTAAAATGTTTCTTTTTTTCAGTAGTTGAATTTATGAGTCATTTAAAGCTAGACCACCATAGACAACCTGGAATCACTGTACGGCCGTTCTGTCCCACCGTGGGACTCCTCAACGGTGCGTATCCACGATCCCCCTCGCGGAATTCGAGACCAGGGCCTATCGTTCTCGCACGCGAACGCTTAACCTCTAGACCACTGAGCTGGCATCCAACGGTGTTAATGTCTAGCATCACCCAATCCACGATGTGGCAACGGAATTACTATTAAGATGAATAACTCTCAACGATAATTTTTATCTCCCTGAGTGAGAACAATTTATCAACACTCTCCACAACCTTTTTTAGTAAAATAACATGGTGGTCGAGAATGCTTTTTATTTAAATAGTGAAAAAAATAGATGTAAGATGACTTTAGTATCATCGAAAATAAGAGGATATTTGCTTTCTTTTCCACATACGTAAGATTGCAAAGCGTCTTAAATTTAGCTGTTCAGGCTCCAAAGCAAAAAGCACCTCGAAAATCTCAGATATATTTATTTTATAAACTTTAACCAGTTAGATAAAATCAGTTTATTACTCCAACTCGACAAAACGGAACTGTTCGATAATGAATACGTCAACCATCACCAACATAAATTAACACTAATTGACATATTTTATCTTTCTCGTTAAAAATCAGACGAGAAATTTCCTAGTTGATAACAATCACTTTGAATATAATATACTATCTGTAGACTTATGCGTCTTTCCCAATCCTTAAATTAGAATCCAGGAAGATAGTTACTATATCAATATAACAGTTGAATCTGAAGACAAAATATGTTTCAGGCCTTAATGAAAAATGCAGTCCTCTAGTTACTTACAACTTTATTCAGTAAACATGGGCAAGTTTTTTAAGTTTCATAGACTTTCAGTTTTCAACGTAATCTATGTGAGATTAATTTTCATACAAATAACAAAAACATGGAAAAAATTTTTTAAATAAATTTGCCATACTAAGCATTATTTGCAGAATGTGCATTTTTACTTTCTACCATAGATCACTCACTTGATACTAACCAATTAATATCCAAGAGAATTGAAATAAAGTCTTTCCTAGTCTATATGTGAAAACCTGCATTACGTTCATTTATTGACAACTTGAAAAAAACTATACGAACAGGTCTACGAAAACATGTTTTGACCTCTTCACATTTGTCATAAACATTTTACAACTATCTTTAACTGAATTATCTTAATAAACAGTGTTGATTCAAAGTTAGATAGTTTCAGTGATTCAGTTTTACACATAAAAAGGGGGTTAATAGATTTGGAATTGAAAAAGTCATAGTCCTTTTATCGATCTGACCAGACCTCATGAAGCTGCTAGGTTCTTGGTTTAAGTGCCTAACTAATAATCCTGTGTTTAAATTTACGCTTATCTCTTTTCATCAATTTAGTCTGTACCAATGGTGGCATTAAATGATAAAAATATATGAATTAGTATCATTAAACACTTAGATTATTAATTAGAATTCCAAAAAATGTACACCTAGTACATGAACCTAATCAAAATTTCATGAAATCACTTAGCCAAGGCACATAACTACAGCGAAATTAACACAAAACTAATTCAATTTTCTTACTCCGACACGTAACTACTCTAGTTATTGAAAAATCTTTTTTCAACAGGTGACTTTACAACATTTGAAGGCTTAATAATTTTGAGAAAATATTGCTTACTTAAATACCTTCAATTCATTTGAATGATGACATCTAATAATAATGTGTACCTACCATTTCATTATCACTTAGCATCCTATAATTACATAATTTACTTTAACGCAATATCTTAGTTTATATTATAAACGTATGTTAAACAGATGAGCTTACCGATAACAGTTTGAAGGTTATTTTACCAGCAAAATCGTAATCAGTATCCGGATTAATCAGTAAAAAAATCGTATTAATTAGGTGATTTTGAATGTTATAGTTTGACAATATTAGGTGAACCTACATCTTTTATTTTATAGCATTTTAATATAACTATTTCTGTAAAACCAAACAAATTTATGAATGAGAATTGAAATAAATCACACTTGTTACACCATAGTTCAGTCTTTTCTAATTACCTCGACAAGAATCTCTCCAGCTACCCAATAACTTTTGTCAAACTTCACTAGAAAGACTACAATTTCAAAGCATTAAGTGCTCTCTAAATATTAGAAATGACGTTTTAACCATCAATATAACACGATATTTCTAAAATTGAAGAGAAATCGTTTAATATACAAGAGGAATTTCTCTCCTTCAAACTAAATTTCGTCTGATGATTCAATGCTATAATTTTTTAATAGATCATTCACAAATTAATGGGTCGCAATCCTAATTTTCTGGATAGTACTAATAAATCTAACAACACTTAAGATGAAACGAAATGTTTTATCGATACAGACAACGAAGATCAAATAAACAAGACATTTTGTTCTGCAGGTCGAAACTAGTAAAGAGATTCGAGATTCGTTAGGTAGAATTCTTAAAATATGTTACAAAATTAAATTTATATTTTGGGCAATTAGTTGGTTGCATAGAGTTGTGAAACTAGACTATAAGTGAACAGTCAGTTAAAACTTACTTACATTTCGCGATTGAAAAATAACCGGACTGTTTTTTCGATCATTCACAGACTTAGTACAGCTTATAAAGTGGTTAATAAGTACGTATATAAATGTTGTTTCGTAAAAAATATTCCTTGAATATAAGCATAAGCTACCCTTATTTAGTGCCACGCACTCAAACTTCGCTCCGATAATCAAAAAGACGGTTTAATATCGCTCATTTAAGTTATATTCAGTGAAACACAAAATTCTAATATTCCATAGACTTTATGCATTCAAACCAGTAGTTTTGTTAATTTATTACATCTTTAAATATAAAGAGTAAGTGGAATACATTACATTATAATAAGAACTGAAAATTTTTAATGCTTTAGTTCTCTCGTGTTTTTTCTTCAATTTCGAAACTGTTTTATATTATTAGTCATCATAACCAGTATAATAACCTCGGAAATTATCATCATTGTAATAGTTATATAGATCATGATTATACCATGGAAATGCTTCACGATTCATTGAACGCTTACCCAAACGTGAATCCCATAAATAATTACGTTTCATTATATGACGTCTGATGGGAGCAAATTTAGCAGGTTGTTCCTTTGCGGAAACGAAATTATCATCGGTAGCATCGATATGCTGAACATATGTGAAGGCTATAAAACAGATTGATACCAACACGTAGTGATGAAACATGATCTTGTTCGTCTACTAAATGTGAGTGTTTCCAACTTATGAAAATGAGCTGACAAACTGGATGTTAGTTATTTGAATGGATAATTTAATGTGCAAATGAATTGGAGACAATCTTTCAAGGTATAAATAGACTAGATAACGAAGCAGCGCATCCCATTAAATATTAAAATTGTTACAAAAAACCAATCAGAATACGCGATAAAAAAAACATCAAAAAGCGGAAACTTATATTTATGATTGGCTTGTTAACTATGGACCAATTAGAACAAAAATAATGAAATAAACTCCATAAGAATTTATTCATTGGGTGATGTTAGGACAAACTACTCAAAAATGATACGAAAGTGTTACTATTTGGGAAATTTCAACATTTTCAACTTGAAATAACTAAAAATATTAGTGGTCTACTAACTGAGCTGAGAAACTTGAATAGAAATTGACAATGAAGTATACGGAAGTAAACTTTATAATGTTCGATTTGCGATTACAGAATATGTGGGTACAAAGGCTGTGGTTTCGCGTAGCCGAAAGCAAGCAAACAGCCAGGGTGGTCTCCTTTTTAATGACAGTTGAATTGAAGAACATATGGAAAAACTTCAAAATCTTACAGCTATTCATGGGAATTTCGACTTCTCTACAGAGGTTACATAACACTAAGCTTGAATTAAATTAAAAGTCCAAAACTACCTAATAAAGGGGTAATAGCAGTATGGACTACAAATAAAATGTAAAGTATGATTGTAAAAAACAGCAGTTGTATTTTATAATACTAAAATTTATTCAGAATTTCACTGGTGAATGATAGTTAAGAATCATATCTTGATATCTATTTACTTGAACACGTAAAACATAGTACAAGGGAGCACTAAATACATATGCACCACAAAATAACAATGAGGTTGTGAAGAAATAGAGAATGTAAACTGCATATAATAAAAGAATAAGAACAATAAACATGAAATAGTATACGACAGTGAAATAATAAACATAATAGTAGTAACAGTCTGGTTAGAAAAAATACAGGAAGAAAGAATCCTTTAAGTTAGAGATGTTACGTTCAATTTTATGTATAAAGTAAAAAAAGGCTACAGCAGGATCGCCACTGGCTTCCACTCAGAGTCAAATCTGATAGCGTCTTAAGCCACTGTGTCGCACGATCTCGCACAACCCAGCCAGGGAGTCGTGAAAGACCAACAGAAGCCAGTCTTGTACATCCTTCTTCCTTGTCATGACACCATGTCGTAGACTGACCACCTTTCCACTTTACTCCAACCAGTCCCAGCGTCGTCAACTAGTGCACGATGTGGAACTCTCTGAGACGACATTCGTAAAGCATGTTCAAGCCACCGAAGTCAATGTTTCAAGATAGTGACAACAATTAAATTATCGTCTCTGTGCCATAACAGACGATGCCAGACCTCTGCATTACTAACAGGGTGTTGCCACTGGATGTCAGTAACCTTTCGGGGGCAACAATGATCAAACACAGAGAGTCGTCTAACATCCTCAACTCAGAGAGGCCAGGTTTCACAAGCATAGAGCAGAACTGCTCTCACCGACGCGTTGTAGATCCGACCTTTTACAGCCATACTAACATCAGGAAGGCGCCAAAGATGGCCCAGATTGGCATAAGCCGCTCTGGCTTTCACTATACGTGGATTGGTTTCATCACTGACCCCACTACCAGCACTTATGCAGGTACTCAGATACGCGAACTTCTCGACTACTTCTATCTGCTCACCATCTAGGGTGAGTACAGGATTAGGATGTCCAAGACGTCAGTGGATGTTGGTGATTGGCATCTCGTCATCTTCACAGATTGTTTCACTCACACAAGATTTTATGCTGCCAGTGACTGGGATGAGTCGATTGAGCTTCCTGCATTTACCAGATGCAGCTGCTGCTTCTACCCCACAAATGCCGCTTCCAGCTCACTAGCACGCTCCGACCACCAGCCGCAAACGGCTTCACCCGCCATTTTCATGGCGTCATGAAGTTGCGACCAATGCTCATCTATACTTTTCGGTGGAATAGTAGCTAGCCTAGAAGCTAGCTCGGTTCGATACTTAGTTGTAACATCGGCGATGACTGTGCCGAAAGTTAGTCCTAGCCAGAGACAGGTTGTGATCTGTGCACAGTTGCAGTAGACGGTCACCGTTATCTGACCTGCGACCAACAACTCCTCATTGGCCACCTAAACGATTCTTTTCTATGCCTAGACGCCCGACCTGAGCATCCAAGTCTCCGGCTAGTACTACAATATCCGTCGAACACACTTTCTGTAGAACAACTGTTAACTGGTCGTAAAGCTCATCCTTGATCTCATCTGGGCTGCAATCTGTCAGGGCATAGGCCGAGATGACGAAAAGAAATCGTTTTTCATGCCGATTTCTTCTCACTTTGATGGAACTTTCTGATCTAACAGCACATAACCGACTGTTAATGGGGATCCATAAGTGCTGGTAGTGGGGTCAGTGATGAAACCAATCCACGTATAGTGAAAGCCAGAGCGGCTTATGCCAATCTGGGCCATCTTTGGCGCCTTCCTGATGTTAGTATGGCTGTAAAAGGTCGGATCTACAACGCGTCGGTGAGAGCAGTTCTGCTCTATGCTTGTGAAACCTGGCCTCTCTGAGTTGAGGATGTTAGACGACTCTCTGTGTTTGATCATTGTTGCCCCTGAAAGGTTACTGACATCCAGTGGCAACACCCTGTTAGTAATGCAGAGGTCTGGCATCGTCTGTTATGGCACAGAGACGATAATTTAATTGTTGTCACTATCTTGAAACATTGACTTCGGTGGCTTGAACATGCTTTACGAATGTCGTCTCAGAGAGTTCCACATCGTGCACTAGTTGACGACGCTGGGACTGGTTGGAATAAAGTGGAAAGGTGGTCAGTCTACGACATGGTGTCGTGACAAGGAAGAAGGATGTACAAGACTGGCTTCTGTTGGTCTTTCGCGACTCCCTGGTTGTGGTCCGAGAGATGATACAACACAGTGGTTATGACATATGGCTCAGAATAGAAGCCAGTGGCGATCCTGCTGTAACCTTCTTTTACTTTCTTCATAAAAACTGGTTGTATCTTCCTTAACTGAAAGATTTCTTACGGTCATACCATTCCGTTTCCCCTATTATTATTATTATTATTATTATTATTATTATTACACTACATAACACTAATCTGGTCGTTATTGTTCTTTTTTCTTTTACACTCCTCACCTTTCTTTTTCTCTTCGAATTCTCATTGTTTTTTGTGGCGCATATATATTTGGTGCCCTCTTGTACCAATATTTATGAGTTCAAATAAATAAGTAAATAAATAAAGTACATGTTTATGATTTAACACCACAGAAAATATGTAACAAAATGATATGAATTTAAATGCACCTATGATTAAGTTTATTCTGAATCGTTCTAATTACATTTCTCAGTGCTTCTGTATTAGGGAATTAACTACACGGTCAGAATGTACTGGTAACACAAAGATTTTAACAAACCGAAGTGATTGATACTTCATAAATATTTGACTAGCAAATATCAATACGTAAATGCTGGATAATCTAAACTACAAATTTTAACCCCTTGGATTTTCTAAAAGAAAACAATTGATCTACTGGTCAAATTATATCAACAGAGATACTATCCAGATAATACTACGAATTGACTATCAAATAATAAATCAATAGTTAAAGTTTGGTAAAAAGATCAATAACATTTAACATCTGACTGTCATGTCACATGAAATTAAAGAATGCCGCCAAATAATTTTTCAAAGTGTAACAACTGGTACATACGACGTGATAGGATAGTGATTTCGTTCTATCAGTTCATTAGTTGCGTCTATATAGAATTTAATGGGCACACTTTTGACATGAAGTGAAGCTAAATGATACACATTTTATAGATACATTTTGTATTGTTTGTATCGTCCCATTGATGTTTAGGACCGCAATTGATCAGCCTCTCATTTTATAGATACTAAGAGTAATGCTAAGCTTTATGACGCTTTTACTGTTCACCAGTATGATAAGCAAGACTCGCAATACTAATTAATTATAATGCTAATAATTCATACAAAATTTGTAAAAGCAACCACTACGTAGCTGTAATAGCAGCAACAATGCTTTGCATATGAGGATGAGATGATGAGAAAACTCGAATCAAAAACTTGGGGGGTCGTCTATTTATCCTAATGGAGTATAGGGAAATCAGGGAAACGTTAAAAGTGGAGCCAAAAGATTTATCATCAAGTTAACAAAGTCCGCAAATAAACTGAAGTAACCACTAAAGGTAGGGATTTGTAAATATGTAATAATAAACGAGACGAATTCCATGAGATTTCTATAAACACAAAAACAGGAACGCTAACCTGAAAGACTGAAAACAGAAAAACGAAGCCGAAATATTTGCCATTACTACCTGTGATCTTCATCACAATAGGTTTTTTAGGTTGGAATTACTAACATCTAGAATGTTACGAGGACTACCAATTTTGTAGCAAATAAACCAAATGTAAAAAGTCTATATTCTTCAATATAAAATATTTACCATTCAATATTAAAGGGATTCAGATACTTCTACATTATTAAAATTCTTTTAACTATCACTAATATTCTAGACCCATATACGTTTATCATCTAACAAGATAAAAAAATTTAGTCTGTATTCTTTTAAAACCGGTTCGGTTATTTTTATTTGAAGGAACGACATAAATGGTACATAAATATATATTTATTACTGTTTTACTTTGAAAAAAGAAGACACAGAAATGAAGATTGAAAAATCAACACCATGATGGATGATAGTCATCATCGAACAGCATTACAAACAGATACAAAGCTCACAAGTACTCTCTCATTCCTAAGTACATACATAGACATGTATAGTGAATAGAAAGGCATAGAAGCATTATGAAGAACTAAATCAATAATGATACCTAATAAAATAAACCCGTAGATAAATATACAGTGTATGAAAATATAAAAACTCTATGAACAAAAAAGTTTTAGAATCAGTACAACAATTAACCTTGAATATTTCAGTTTGCAATAATCAGATAGAAAACAGGTTCAATGAATACACACTGACCAGAAAGAGATGAGGATGTAGAGTTAGTAGAAGGAAAATTAAGTTCTTGACAACTACAAACGAGTTTAAGATAAAATTAAATCTTCATACTTTTTGAAAACCTTTGGTTAATTAAATTGAGGAGTACATGATTTGATTGTACGCTCAATGAATCCGTCTTTTTCTACTAAACAGATCATATCTGCCACAGTCTGTTCAACAGCAGCGCTTATAACGCGAGAAGACATCTGGAAAACAAGAAAAAACTACTAATTAAAAGAACAAGTAGACACTGAAAAATTATATAGCAGATCACTTAAAATTCTATTAAGTACACAATAAACTTCAAAAGTTTCACTGATTTCTTACTATGCTAATCAACTAACCACTGAAAAGACCATTAAGAAAGACATTCTTCTGTGGGTAGTGATTGATTTATTGGATTTTCCGATACTGAACTAATGATAGTATTTAATCGAATCAATACACGCGATGTTTATCAGTTAGATAAAAACGATAACACATACTAACAAACGTATTTGAAACAAACAAGTGGAACCCGATACTTTATGGGTGAAGTAAAAAGATGTATGGTATCAACAGTTTCAGTTATCTGAGCAACTGCACTAGTTCTAGCGGGTTAAGGACTAACGAGACATTGCAACACATTGAATTTAACGACCTATATTTGTAGTAAACTAGGGGATAATATACCAGTATAGAGGCGTAGTCTATTACGGTACATGGTCAACGTAGATGTCTGATCAATGATGACCATTTACGATCATCGTTCACGTATGGTACAACTAGTCGAAAAGTAAACGGTAAAGGTTAAATTAATCAATGAAGTATTAAATTTGTAGTGAATGAGATAAATCTTGAATTGGAACCATAGAAAAAGGAAAGAGAAAATAGATGGGATCAATCATGCAAAATTATGCATTGCAGACTGGTAACTAACTATTTTCTTAATAGCGAAAACGGGTGGATAGAAGCTTTGTGTGATTATCCAGAAGTAAGCCAGGGATGCCAGATGAAGATCAACTCCGCCTTAATACTAAACCTTCAGAGTTCCACATTGAAGAAGTTTTCTATCTTTCTTTCGACGCTATCAAATAAATGATTTTTGCAAAGCACTTACCGGTTCCCAGTCTGTTACGTCACTCGGAGGATATTTAAAGTATGGACCGAAATTGACGGAAACAGTAGCAGATTTATATATTGATATTGCTGGATAATAAGTGCCTGCATAGATATTCGTAAAAGCTGCTCCCATACATTTACCATTGTGGTAGAACGTAATCTGAAAGTATATTAAAAACTAAGAATACATTATGTGTAAGAAATGTACACCCAGACACACACAAACACATACACACTATTCCCGAAATCAGATTAAACATTTCGAAAACTCAAATAGCTGAATATTCACTTATTATTACGTCAAACGCTTATAACCCAGGATGTATGAATAAAAACTTTTTGTACTAAACGTATATCACAGCATCACTGTGTAAGAATGTGTATAATTTAAGTAAAACACTTCATAATAAGAGAATTTAGTTACGAGTCGATCAAGAAGCGTAGATCTTCACTGGGATTCAGATAAACGATAGTCGATAATCCCATAGATTATCAGGACCAATCAACACATAACAACTGAATCCAACAAAAGTGTCAATACGGTCTTGAAAAAAATTAATTACCCCACCGAATTACAAGAACTGTAGTGTAATATATTAAACAGATAGTTCAGTTTACAAGACTAACGTTTAAATCTTGAATTCATAGTCATAACGTGCACAATTATCTTAATGCAGAATCGGAAATAAAATAAAATTTAAATATACGAACTTGACAAGAAACAAGTACAACTGCGTATAAAATTTATGACACCAGTATGAACAGTTTTATTTTCAAAACCTGTCAGTGTGTATGACAAAAGAGAAGGAAAAATAATTAAACTCTCCACCCACTTTCATTTTTTCTACTTAATGGAACGATACTAATTGTGATCCGTAAAAACAACCAGCTGGACAAAAGATACAACAGATTTAGAGATTTAGAAAGAAAATAGAATTATTTTCAGGAGGACGGAAAGAAAGAAACAATTGAACCTTTTTTATGCATTTAATAGTGGAAAGAAATCCGATCAATTGTCCTAGTGGATTATTTAAGAAAACTGAGAACAGCAGCAACAAGAAATTAATGTTTTCGAGAAAATATTGGATTTGCGATTGTTAACGGACGCAGATCAGTATTTGTCTAATGAAACATATTGTCACACAAAAAACGATTATTAAACACACATGTTCTATAATTATTATATGGAATATCAGGGAGAGCTGAATGAAATACAATCTAGACATGGAGACGACAACAGTAATGCCAAAATCCATGGTGACAAGTAATTGCAGTGAAATTTAATCAACAAGCATACTAACACTATTTATTCCTACCATGTTTTTTTTAAAAAAAAGGGAATAACCTAACAATAAAGTAGTTAATATAATAATTAACTAAGAAAATCTAACATACGAAAAAGAATGAGTCAACGTGGACATTGTCAAAAATCTAGTCGTTGATATAATGAAAACCTCACTACATTGGATGATCTTAAAATGAAGAAAAAACAATCGTATTACTGATCTAAATCGTTTAGAATTCCCACTTACCTACAACTTACAGAAGTAATGAGAAAAGGACTGAAAGATAAAAGCCATAGTAACGCTAAAATATGCCCGTTTAAACACGTCTCGTTTTGGTTTCATCTGTTTACCCATAAGATATTTTAACATTTCTAAAAATACTTTTAGATTACACGGATGTTATTTGATTAGAATGTGTAATACACATACGCTACGAAATAAATATAACGCTTCTAAGTTACCGAAAAAACGATAAAATTCTTTACGAATTCGATCAAAATAAATCAGTAATATGTTGTTACGTCCATAAACATAAAGAAGTAATACGAGAATCAAAAAGCAACAATTAATATAAAACGAACAAACAAGAGTCCATCTTACTTTCGAAGTACGATTATACTGTGTTAACTGTAGTTTAACATTTGAAGGGAACTAATGCATATTATCTATAAGATTATCTGCAATTATAAATGGTTAATATTAGTTATCTTATAACTGGTCAAGTTTTACACACTTTCTATAAATTTTCCCGTTGATCAATTATATAAGTCACAATAAATATCGTCACTATATGGTAATTGAAAAAAAGTCCGGGTGGAAAATTTCTATGACTTAAAGGTTTTTCTTATATACATTTGACTCTAATTAATCACGTTGAACACTTTATCACAGTATGAATGCCTGAATGATTTTTAATCGTTAACGTAGCCAAGTTGGATGTCTTGTGTGGACTATTCTGATCACTTATTCAAAAACAATTACTGTATCCTCATTAACAAATCGGAAAATTCAGTTTACTTTCTGCTTAACAGTATATATTGTTCCTTGATGGCTAATTCACTGTCAGTAATATGACACCCTTAAAACCAAATCCCGAGACTAAAGTAGGAAATACAGACCTTTTTAAGAGTTTACACTGACTAGACCAGTTTAGATCTTGAATACTCTAGGGTATATAGAAATAAATTTATGGTCATGTAGTTAAATAATTTTGATATGAAATTTGCACTGTTACTGTACAAAATCTATAACTATCTGATACCTTAGCAGTAAGTTGACGAGTCTGCTCCACACTCTTTTATAGTAACACTTATTTCTATTCATAAACTTATAACAATATCTGAGATATCGTAAAATGAGATTGAAACTGTCACCTTTCACTGAAATAGGAATCTATCCTATTAGACTTCACAGATTTATCGATGTCTAAACAAAATTGGTAGACAAAATGTTTTCGAAAAAAACTAAAACATTTATATACAACAGGTCACAACGTCGCAAATTTGAAAATTCGAAATACTGACATTTATCATAATAATCAAAAATCCATTGGTTAAACACTTCTTACTCACCTTACTACCAGGCAATGGATGAAGTAATTTTTCCGCTTTTGTCGGTTCATCCTTCTCCTCAAAGTAAAAAGAATTCCGAAATCTGATGAGTGGCTAGTAGAGAAAAACAAGAGCCAAAAATTACATTACATTTATTGAAATCAGGATTAATTTCGTAAACACAGTTATATGATATACCACTTACATGAGATTTCATTCCTCGTCTAACTATATTATTTAAATGGAGCAGACAATAAACTATGTAGATAATTATATACATCAAAAGAAATATGAGCATAGGAACATAGCAAGCTTAAAAACTGATATCTTAATTGAAATTTAGAAATAGTTATGTAAAATATCATAAAAAACTGAAGGTCCTGTATATGATATTGTACAGAGTAAAGGGTATACCAATCAATATTATAAGACGTAGGACGTCCCGCTAATGTCCATCAGCCCAGATTTCCATACCTCACATCACTTTCGTTTTTCGGAAGTTCCTAATCCTAAGCAAAGCAATTGTTCAATGCTTCCTGATTAGTGATGGTTAGCCAGAGTGATAAAAATACATAGACTGATAGAGTTTTCGTAGGCGACAACAATTAATTATACATACCTACAAACAAACTCATTTTATACATTTATTCCACTTCAGTGCTAAAATGTGAATGTTAAAAAGATTTAATGATATATCATTAATAGCCAATGGTACATTGAAGCCATCACGTTAGGTTGATCTTCAAATAATACCATGACTCAGTGGTAATATACTGCAAAATCTCGAAAACGTTGAAAACGAATAAAATTCGAATTCAAATCAAAAGATCAGCTTACACGATCTTTATATGTTTCAGGAAGATAATTGGAAGTACAAAATAAAGTTTTATATTTATTCAGATTCTGTCCACTAGATGTATTGTTTAAGTTGGATTTAATGTCGCCAGCCACAGATGATAATGAATTCGCTTGGGGCGTTTTAAACAGTCCAGAAGACTCTGAACATTGGTTTTCTAACGATGTGAAAGGACCAGTAGTTGAAGGTAAATAGATCATACATCCAATAACATCATCTTTTTTATAACCTTCATCAGCGTAATGTTTTCCCCGCGACTCATGAAATGCGGTGCCAAGACGTGAACGCCAAGAATAACTAAACTTATCATAGCCACAAGGTGCTTGTAAGTTACCTGTAGTTATAAAGATGACAATAAAGGTAATTAATTGTAGGAAATGGTGCATAAATACACGTACCAATCATCTACAATACAACTAGCCTGAAATATAAATATTCAATAAATGCTAAATGATTAAAACTAATAAGATAAAAAGCTTTAAGTGTTTAGCAAAAAGTAAATCGAGTATAAAACAGAGTGGAATATTTAAATGGTTAAATGTAGTGGATGTATGAATAAGTATATCGATAAAAAGTGTATTGGCATACGAAAGTTTTGGTTCTGTATCATGCTATTTAAAAGCCCGATAGTAAAACACTTGGGACAATAAAATATACGGTTATGTATCCAGCTCTTTTAACGTAATTTAAGTAGCTTAAACATAGAAAACCTGAAGCTATTCTCGAATACAAAACCATTATATAATACCATTCAAATGAATGAAACACATAAAGGCATTTTTCGAGTGCCTTCGCACAACTAAATTGTTGTGTACATTGTAGTGTATGTATCACCTGGATCCAATGATACCCAACAATCTACTGTTGGGTCATCAACTTCAAAATACTGTCTTCACTCTACGGAGATACTGTATAAGTAGATATAAAGCCTGGAACTATATATTTAACGAAACTGGATATTATGACTCAATATACGTATCAATTTTTTAAGGTTGACATTTTATGGTTTGGATATGTCTTGTTGATTTGGTCCTAGCGACTTCTATACCAAAGTGATGTTTAAAAAATGGACATACATGAGAACAACACTGTCTTGATATACACAATATCTTAGACTTTATGAATGACCTAACTCTGACAGAACCGTTTAATCCAAAAAATATTAGCAACCAATACTACATTAATTCCGACATTTAATCAGATAGCATATACTTGATTGGGTTTTAAAAGCACACATTAAAACGCTCACCAGAATAACAGACGAATAAATCATCAACAATGTACATCTGAAATTTTCGTGTTAACGTAATGCTATTCACCAGCTTTACACTTGATTCAGTACATTCAATATACACCTGTATACCGTAACAACTCAACTCTATACAATATTTGGCATTTATTTATTAATATGGAAGCGTATGAAGATAGTTCATTACTTATGTCATTGAACTAACGTCCCAATTTACTTATGTTTTTGAGAAACTGACCATTTATCATCAAACATGATATATATTCGAGAACTCACCATACATTTGAGACCATCCGATTCTAGTTGCAGAACCTTCTGGTTGCTCTGTGATAGTTGCTTCGAAGTACCAAGTACCGGAATTAACGCTATGAGTGGCACGGACCATACAATAACCCTTCTCACCAGTAACTGACAACTGTGATTCGTGAACTTTCAAATGATTTGCTATTAACGAAGATAAACAATATATATAATAAAACTTAGTAAGTTCAATGTATACAGAATTTCTAATTATTTGGACTATTCATGAAATGACTCATCCCAAGGCAAAATAGTGTTTGAATGTTTTTTTCATGTAAATAAGAAGGGGAAGACACTTTAATTATAAAATCTACTTAATCTCTTTGGATGAAAGTGAGTAATAAATAAATTCCCTGGTATTTATGATATTACAACTTACTACAATTTGTTTTCCTTCTATTTCGAGTCTTATAAATAAGTACTAATATTTGTCAAAAACAATGATAGAATTGTGCTGACAAGTTATCAGATATATTTCTTGGAATTTCGAACAACTTGATAGGCATTTCAATTATACATATCCACATCTTTGGAATAAGAAGAGATTAACACTTAAGTTGTAGATGCTAGCATAATTGAAAAACTTTTTAACGGAAAAATGTATTCAGTGAACTAAAGCAAAAGAAAAGTTAGTTAAGCAAATAATACCTTTCCAGACTGGAAAATAATGACACTTAATCAGCTTGCGAGAACTCGTGAAATTCGAGCGCCACAAGTAATGTACAAGATCTACCAATGCATGTTGACTTTCGTAACCAATGGTTGGAGACTCTTGGTGACATGGCTCAGAATCTATCACAATGGCGTAGGTGTATACACTCGGTGTCTTCCCTTAAACTAAGAGATTAAAATCACTTCATATCTTTTTTTCCACTAACTAACTCTTTCTTCCTATACTATATCCTTATTGCAATCTTTCTCCTATATATTAACACCTTCGACTTAACCACTCCTATGAATCCGGTGTTCATCTTGCTGTGCTAATGATGTATGGCAACCTGGACCGATGCACATATGTGCCTGGTCCTACGTTGTAGCTGACTGACTGACTGACTGAGTTTTACGCTTTCAATGTCATGTACGTTAAACAGGCCTCTACGTCATATCATGTCTACCGAGGCGGTATTGTCAAATTAAGGGATAAAACCAATCTACGGAATGACTGTGCTTAAGTTATGGAAACTGTTGTAGATGACAACTTAAAACCTATTGTAGGGGGTGAGATGCATCCGTTTTTCGAAATAAACATATTGTACACTGACTTATTTTAACACATCTACAGTTTTACACTCCCAAAGGAAAGTCAACCTGAACTAAGAAACCATTATTCAGGCTTTATAATGTTCAGATTTTATAAGTCATTCCAAAAAACTAAACAGATTTCAAAAAAACCCTGACGATATTCTATGCAAACTACTACAAGAAAAAATTGGAAAACCCAGATTTCATCTGAGACAAAAGTGATTTGAAGAGTTTGTTTAAGTATTTTACGGTAACATTAAGCTTACCCCGATCACTCAAAGATAAAACTACTTGTGAGCATAAAAACACACGATAAAAGAGACCAGGTATGGGTTTCCCAGCTGTAAACTCGCATTCGTCCCACTGCTCCCTACCGGAGGCATGTTTATCCGGTTCCACCAAAATGTAACTAAAAAAATTTTAAACCAAATAATTACGAGATGTACAGTACGGTAGAATATATATCACACAAACTTGTTCAAACCCCACTATATAAACATGTACTTGATAGATGCGTCGCATTTATTTAAAAGATGAGTGAAAGCTGATTGAGATTGTAAATAAACGAATTCAGGTGGTAACCTTTATTTGCATGGCTTTTACTTAATTAAATTGCAGAAAGGTATGCAGTGTGATAGCTCATGATGAAAAGTGAGTTTATATCATTAATAACTTCACACTAGCTAGTTTAATCGTAGACATTTCATTTCCTGAAAAAGCGCTAATATACATGTTACCCACTAATCTGGGTCTGGTAGACATTTAAATAACCTAAATCTTGATGGGTTGAGATTCGGAAGTGAAATAATAAGATACTTGTAAAAAAAGCGTCTACACACAGAAAGTTTTGTTAGAAGTAAGCAAGATGATTCCAAGTCCCATAAGAAAGAGCATCAGGAAACGTTTGGAATAATTGACTATGGGCAATACCTACTGCATCAGAGCTAACAACACCATCGTTTTGTCTTGGTGGAATCAAACAAAATAGTATGTAACTATATATATATATATATATATATATATATATATATATATATATATATATATATATATATATATACCCGACCGAAGCTGCTACCTTGACGCGGTGGTCGGGCTTGCCTATCGTGATGACCCGACCGAGCTATATTGGCTGGAACAAATGTTCCTGTAGGTTCCACCATGCCAGGCAGGTCGATTGGAGAACGGTAAGACTAAAAGAAGCAACTCAAGGTCTGAGGGCGAAGTCGTACTGCTGAATGTAGAGAGGTGTGACAGCAGTAAGGTGTTTCCCTCAGACAACCAGCATCTGCAGCGATGCAGCCTTCCCACAAGGAGGGGTGGGGTTAGAAAAGGTCGACTCTAAAAATGTCACACCCCACCTTACCTCAAGGATTTCCGTCTCCGGCGGTAAGGCCCTTTGAAGAACGGAACTAACACATCAAAAACCTCCAACAAAAAGGCCGTGCGCGACCGGACTCAAGCAGTTATCCCTTGAGCTTTGCGGTCACGCTCCCAGGTCTGTAAGACCAACATTAATCCAATTTCCATTTCAGGTTCCTCAAGAAATACCCTTCCACAGTGTGGGCAGCCTGGAAGTGATATCAGCCCTCATACACGTAACAGCACACGGGACCAAGTTGGTCACATTTAAATCCTCCCTACACCACTTAATACCACTCTTATCTCCCCGACTAACCCTTCTCACGTCCCTTTATCACCTCGCACCGCTAGGGCAAACGATTCGAGTACGCGAAACGTTATTCCTGATCTCTTGAAACCACGCTCTAAACTACATGTAGGAGCTTTTAACGTCCGAACTCTGTGCCAAATAGGACAGCAGGCTTCCATAGCTAGGACTTTAGAATCCCGCGCCATCGATGTGTGCTGCGTCTCCGAAACGCAGCATGACCCCCTAATTCGTCCCAACGTTGGACCCAAATAGATCACATCGCCATCAGCCACCGATGGAGGGGCTCGATAGAAGACTGTCGCTCATTCTGGAGCACATGCTTAGATTCAGATCATGCTCTACTACGAGCGCGTATCTGTCTGCGTCTTACTGGACGTAAGAAAGACACTGCAATGAAACCTCTTAGGGCCCTACTTAATGATAGTCAAGTTAAGAGTATATTTCAGGAACAGCTAGGAAAACAGTTAGGCAGCCATGTATGTGATGCCCACCCCGAGGCAGCATGGAATGATATACGAAGATCTGTGGAAACAGCAGTGATATGTGCTAGTAAGGTAAACCAAAATGTTAGGGAGAAACATTGGATCTCAGCAGCATCTATCGCACTGATAGATGCTCGGAAACTCATTCCATCTGACTCTGAACATAATGAATAGCGGAGTCAGCTTAAGCGCAAGCTGACAAGAAGTCTACGCAATGATCGTGAACAATGGTGGGTAGCGAAAGCAAGAGAGATGGAAAAAGCAGCGGCAATAGGTAATAGCAGACAATTGTTCAGACTCATTAAGGAAACCGGTACTAGGAAACCGACTGTTAGCGAAACAAGCTCAGAGAAAGATGGACATATTATACATTTTCAATCCAGGAGATTGGATCGATGGGCAGGACACTTTGGGATCAGTTCAACTGGCCTTCAGCCACACTTCGGTTTCCCACGATCTCCAGTCAACCTGAATGGCAAGTCCTCCGACTCTTTACGAAGTTGAAAAAGCTATAGGAAATCTGAAGCGAGTGAGAGCAGCAAGCCCTGACAGGTTCACCCCTGAGATTTTTAAGGATGGTGGTTCAGTATTAGCAGTGAGATTAACTGAGGTCTTAGGTAGAATTTGACAAATGGAAGTAATCCCATCTGACTGGTCTCAATCACTGATTGTGCCAGTTTTTAAAAAAGGACAAAAGTTCTCTTGTGACAATCACAGAGGAATCAGTTTGACTAATATAGTGTCTAAAATATTAGCTTTAATAATACTTCGACGCCTAACCAAAGCTCGTGAAGAGCCAACTAGAGAAAATCAGGCTGATTTTCGACTTGGACGTGGTTGTATAGATCAGATGTTTACACTACGTCAGGTTCTAGAACATAGACACACGTTCAGACGCCCCACGATCGTAGTATTTCTCGACCTTAAGGAACAATTCGATTCGGTTGACCGTGAGGTTCTATGGCAGTGTTTGTCACTGAAAGGAGTACCAAAGAAGTACATTAACCTTATACAGACTCTCTAATCGAACACAACTGGTAGAGTGAGAGCTTATGGCGAACTGTCATCAGAATTGATTACCTCAAGTGGTGTTCATCAGGACTGTCCACTCTCTCCATTCTTGTTCAACTTTGCCGTCGACGTATTTTTAGAGATGACACTTTCCTCGCCTAGATTTCCAGGGGTTGAACTTCTACCGGGAGGTTCACTTGTTGACAAAATGCAAAGTCTTCTGACCACTCTAAGCAACAATGCAAGCATGTTCGGCATGCGATTCTCCCCATCGAAATGCAAAATGTTACTTCAGGATCGGGTTGCATCGACACCTAAACTAATGATAGGGAGTAAAGTAGTTGAGCGTGTCGATCGCTTCACTTATCTTGGGAGTCGCATCATCTTTTGTAGTCTGGTGTGTGACGAAATCTCAGCACGGATACATAATGCTCGACTAGCTTTTGCCAACTTGCGTCATTTATGGCGTAAGCGAGATATCCGTCTATCAACCAAAGGACGGGTTTACTGCGCAACAGTTAGTTCCGTCCTGCTTTATGGCAGTGAAACATGACCAGTAAGAGTAGAGGATATTCATAGGTTACTAGTATTTGATCATAGTTGTCTTCGAAGCATTGCTCGTACATCCTGGGACTACCGAGTTGTTAGGAAACAGATACAAGGTAAGGATGGCAAATCGATTGGTGAATTAGTGAAACTTCATCAGTTGAGATGGCTGAGATACGTGTTACGTATGCCCAACCACCGACTGCCTCGATGTGCGATGTTTTGTTGTATAGGAGTAGATTGGAAGAAAGCTAGAGGCGGCCAGGCCAAAACATGGCACAAGTCCATGAAGTCACTGACAAGTAGACTGAGTCATATTGGTAGGTGTAGACTACCTGGTTGGGGACCGCGAGATGATAGCAACCGATGGTTAGAGACCCTGAATGACATGGCTCAAAATCGTTAGCAATGGCGCAGGTGCATACACTCTTTGTATTCTCCCAAATTCTAATCTTCTGAATTCTTCATGTAACTTTACTTGTTCTCTTTCCAAATTTATTTCACTGGATTATACTCTTTCAATAACATCTTCAAACCCTAATTTTTCTGATTACAGCTTATAATTTTACTACATCTAGCACTACGGGATTTGAATCGACCACTGCATCTCTATGCTAATGTGGTGTGGCAACTCGAACTGATGTACATACGTACGAAGTTCTACGTTGTTACTGATATATATATATATATATATATATATATATATATATATATATATATATATGAATTGTTGTAGTCCCAAGCTAGGATGAAACAGTTGTCCAACGCTTTCTGGCTTCTGATGGTTGTTTACTTAGTCATTCCGTGACATTATCTATGAATGTGTATATCTCTTAGTTTTATTGCATGGTAGTTGAGTTCGTAATTAGCTCCTTACACCCTCCCAGAAGCCTGTCCCAATAGTACGAGTTTCGTAATACTCAGACATTCATCCTGTTCTCACTTAATTTTGTTGCTTTTACTTATTTTTCTAAGTGTTGTGATTTTATGTTGTTAAGACGTATAGCAACTTTAGGCGACTTACTAAAAAATCAAATGGTACGTTGGCCTAGTCGTTTTGTTACTTGTGGAGACGAAATGTTGAAACATAACTTAAGAATTAATTGGTGCATTCTGTAAATAGTGAGTTAAGTGAAGAAGTAATGGCAACAAAATATGAGAACCTCTAGGTAATAAAGGAAGATATATAATAAACAGTTTTGGAACTAAGCATCCACTAGATAATACAGGGCGACTATTTCAATACACTAGAGTTTATTGCCGTCTACAAAACGTCTATATTTTTCTACTCTAATTAGAGATGGGCCTAAAAGAACTTCATGATAAATATATCTTCCATAATGTCTGAATTGCCTTAATTGTAAAGTTTAGAACAGTAGTGGGTTGTTTCAAAGTTTAACTACAAACAAACGTTGAGAGTATATCCAGAACAATAAACTCACCGATAACCTTCCTTATTTAGTGCATGATCAATCGGGAAGCCTAAAGAATTTAACTTTGCACGTCCTTCATCAGAACCTGAAGTTCCACTTAAGGGTGTGGTCCCACCAAGAACAGATGCCGAAGTGGCCCGACGAGTTGAACGTACAAGACCACTGGATAATCCATTATTTACATCACCATTTGATGAGGCAGCAGTTCTAGTACCAGGGAACCCTGGGACATCAGCATTAGTCACAGTACCAAGTGCTGCACTTTCTGATGATCCACCTGGAACAGTAGATATCACTGAAGAACCATTGTAAACGTTTCCCATCCCACCAGATAACCCACTGCCAGGAGATTTGCGTTTACGCCAAACAGGCACATCTATGCCATCGGCTTCATTGGTGAAAGGCAACTGATTATTAGAGGAAGTAAGATTTGATGATTGGTCAAGTGCATCAGAAACGCAACCTGATATAGATGGTTGGGTCTGTGACACATTGTTGGTTATGTTAGCAGAAGGAACTCCTAGTTTAGTAATATTTGTCCGAAGTTGACTTGTGAGAGCACGAAATCGATCATAACTTGGACCAATCTTGGTAAGATCCTAGAAACATACAAATGAAACAAAATGATTAAACTGCTAAAGCATGAATTTGGTCTATATGTAAGCAGCGTTAGTGAATGTATCACTTCCAAAAAGCTTACCTTTAATAGTCTATATAGGCTTACAAACTGAATATTCCAAATTTCTTCTAACGAAGATTAAATAACAAAAGTTTAAAATATACTTAATCTGCCATGGCCAAAACAGATGAATCTAGTTAACCGAATAAAGATACAGTTTGATACCGAACTCTGATACATTTTAGGTAAATTATGTAATTAAACGAACAAGCTACGATTATCGAGAGTCTCTAATAATAGCATGTATGCATTGGGTAAAAGTTAGAACAGGAACTTCACAATCGCAAGATCTCAGGTCATGACAAGACCAAATGACATCTATAGTGCTAATGATACCGTTTACCAAAAGACGGAAAGACTATACGCAGTTTGCTTTTACTCTAAATTCACAAATCACCAACTAAATGAAAACACGTAGGTTGAAAGTAACTGTCTTCGCAATACTGTATGTCTGCAATTAAATCACCCAATGAATAATCCTGAGGTCAGACACAACACTTAAAGTAAGGGAAAAGGGTTGCTATAGATTTACTAGGTGCTTTTAATAACAAGTAAAGTAAAGCATCAAGCAAATAAAAATTTATTAAGTTTACTTTGAACCATATTGTATGAGGGTTAGTAATACTGCTAAAACGAAGTAGTTGATATGGAACTCATACCTATGACCTGCCTGTTGAAAGTCTACAACCTTTTATCTATGTACTGTTTATAATGCATAAATATTCTGGTACAATAAGATGACTATATGATCGATCAGTAAATGGGCAAAAATGGTACTCAGTAAAAGATACAAATTTGTCTGAAATACAATTTAAATGAATCTCATTCATCCAAAAAAATTCATTTGATTCATATGTGAAAAATGACAGAGAGATAAAAGAGGTTCACTATAGGCTTCTATTCCGAACAATGTCTGATAGCCACTTCAGTCACCAAACTCAATGAGTTATTGAATTTTAACTAAAGGATTGCGAGGTACCGATAGACCCCAGTCCTATATAGCCATCTTTCATTTTAGCATCTCATGTCATCAACCGACTGACTCCGTTTTCTTCCACACAGCTACATTTCCGGTACATAATGTGCAGTGTGGAAGCCACTAGGATGACATTGGTAAAAGATGCGCTAACCACAATTATATCAACGGAGTAATCATCACTGAACGCAAACAGTCTGATCTCGGAATTACTTGCATGGTGTTACCAACAGATGAAAGTTACTCTTCAGAGAAAACGATGATCGCCCACCAAATGGGACCATATTCTTTCTCTAACCACCAACCCATTAATATTTTAAAAGATGATAGCGGCATTCTGGTCACTAAACTCACTGGATCTTTTGATAAATGTATGAAGAACTGTTTTAGCAATCTTGAACTAAATCTTGCCCATAACCACATTTGAGGAAAGTCTGTACAGTGCATTTACTACTAAATGTGTCTAAAACATTTATTCCTACCATACTGCAGAAAATAGTTGGAACAGTAAACCTCGTAAAGTAGGTTGTTTATTTCAAATTGTGGATCTGCAAGTTACGTTTCTATGAACCACTAAATGTTTTCAATCTTTCTGCTGACAAATCTACGTCACCTTAAGAGCAATGGCTAAGTCTATAAATGTGCAGAGAAACTTGGAGACCTGTACAACCAGAAAAGTGGTTAAGCATAATGCATTAAGATGGTTTCGTGGTTATACTGTGACCAAAGTATTAGTAGTTAATTCTACCAAGATGTTGAGGGAGTTTCACTAGATAGCATACATATGGCACAATAAATTTTGAAGAAAACAGATACTTACAGTGTTCGACAGACATACACAAAGACCATCTGAAGTTTCTACCGTCTTGAATACATCACTACTAGTCTGTGGTAATAGATAAACAACCATAACAAACCAAAGTTTTGTGGATATTTGGATACCAAGAATTATTGGACCTTCTGGGCTGTGTTGTAAGTTCTTCCCAGTACTCCTCTAAAAAAGGGATTAGTTCCTTCATTTCCATGAAGTATAAACGCCCTCCATGCTTCAACATCAGGTTGGCAAGAGCTGTTTGACACATAACTGTAAAATTCGCCTGCTTTCTGGAAAATACTTCTTCCCCGATCGGGTTGCATTTCTTACACATGAAATGGTAAGCTGTTAGGAAAGGCAACGCCTTTCTTCAAAAAAGTGACTTTTACTGAAAATGTGGACAAACCCTATGTTGAATGCTATACATTCAAGATGGAACCATTTATAACAAACACTGCACTGAAAATCCGGTCTACTAAAATCACGTGGTGACATGCTGAAACATCATTATATGAATGAAAGCCACAAACCAGTAGCATTGAGAACCAGGCGGAGTTGGTATATTTACAACCACTGACAACTGAGTATTCTGATCACAATCCATTTTTTCTGTGTTGTCTAAGACCTCTGGTTTGCATTTCGATGCCTCTATTACGCTCTCGTTAGTCTATCAAACATTTAAAACTGCAAAATAAGAGAGGAAAATACCATCGCTTGGAAAGCACTTCTCCGTAACGAAAAGTTTAGAATGTGCGCTATTCAATACCCAATATCTTCGTTGCGAGCTCATGTAAGCTACTTAGTCTTTTGCACATCGCTTATTGAAAGTGAAGCATGATTCCGGGCTCCTAAAATTCTTCAGTGTGGGTCACCTAGGCATTCGTATGCTCTACTCTTTGTGAAATTTATAGTTTCTTTATGATTAATATTACTTGGATACAAGTGAATGCTTTTGTTACACGGAAGTAAGATTGATAGAACCAGAAGCTATCACATTGCGAAGCAGAAGTTTGTTAGATTGGATTGCGAAAACCATACGTTGGAATGCAGAGGAGAAGAGGAAAGACAATGGTTAGAATAGGTTAATAGATTTGTAGTATCAGAAAACATCTCTGAGCCCTAGTCAAGTCGTCTGTCACATCGAATGGCTACGACGTTTATTGGTGAGATACTGGGCGCCGAACGGTTTACCGAACCTCTTCAGAGTCACAGGTAGCTGGCACGGATCAATAAATTGCTAAGGCCCATCCATCAGTGTCCTTACTCTACACCTCTCTAATCTGCTATCCCTAATGGCATGCTCCATTTTGATAAGGTTCTATTTTTCCTTGGAAGTGACTAGTGCAGTCCCATTACTTGGCTACTGTAATAGAGTAGAACACTTTTTACTGGATGTAACTTCTACGGAAGCTAGGTGGTGAGTCACGCCAATTCCCGCCTAAATCGAGATAACGCATCATCAGTATTGGTGATTTACATAAATACCCCAACAATATAAGTGAAAAAGATTGCAAGAAAACCAGATAAATGGATACGGAGAGCAGCAAAATAAGTAGGAATAAGCTACTATTAGTAATGATGAGGATAATAATGATAATAAGTTTTGGAACGTACCAGCCACGGCTAGACCATGTGTGAGTAAGTGGTTATCGTACCTCCTACTGAAACAGTCAGCTAAGAGGGCTAACCTCACGTCGTACGGAAGAATATTTCAGGCAGAGCCGGTTCGTAGCAAGTAAATATGTGACCTTGTAGTGTTATTGGTTCTGACCACACGATACTTGAAGTTGAGCATATGATAACTGAGGAAATCAACATATACGTAAATTAAACAGATATTAACTGACTTTCTAACTTGAACCAAAGATAATAACAGTGTCAACATATATACAATATCAATTGCTATCGATTTCCAAACACAAAATCCTTTTAATGCTCATAAGTCAAATTGTTAAACAGTGGTTATTACTATGCACCCTAGTATGGCTTGTTAAAATATCTCTATACCGAATCATTCTTCACTATGATAATCCCACCTTATTTAACCATTAAATAATTCTCAAATAGATTTTCACTTTAGACGTGTTAAGAATTAGACTAAGCATGTTTAAAACTACTACTGGTATTTCCTAATAACTTGCTTCCACCCTCTTTTGGATTTATCTTCCTGTTTACCGACAGCCGAGGGTTCGTATTATTCCTCCAAAAACCTCCGGAGCGAGATAATCCCACTAGAATTTGTATCGAACCAAGGTTACATGGGTTCTGATGAGGTAGTATTGTATTGGTAATGATTTTAATAAAACGACACTTGAAGGTGATCATAAGATAACTAAGGAAACTCACACACAACATTTAGCACTGTGAAAAGACCAGTGATGGTAAATTCAGGGTTGATTGGTTGAAATGGCATGGTACGGTCATGCGGGCGTGATTACCCTATGTAACCTATTGCTTTTGTATTGAATATATTACTCTCTACCCAGCCCAAAATGTATTCTTCAGAAGTGTTAAACGTCGTGTTATTTACTGTCGCGTAGGACGACTCAGTGTAGACCACGATCTGACTTCCAAGTAAGATCTTATGGATTGGATAATCACGTCATAACGAATCTACAGTTTTGGGATTATTATTATTGTAGCAAAGATAAATGTACCAATGTTGAACTACATCACAATTATTCAGGAATTTTTTCCGAGTTTTCTACGATTTCCTTTAAGTTATTGATTAATCTAATGAGTGAAAGTCTTCTGCATTCGTGGGCTGCATCTTCTCTCGTTTGTTGAAAATCTTCAAAGCCACTTCCAAATTCTGCCAAACTGAAGAACCTTTGATAAGACAGTTGCTATCGAAAAATAGCGCCCAGTTCTATAAAAGCCATACTGGAACTACTTTGTCAAATCGTATTAACCATTGGTAGGAAATAGCAAAACAACTCAAACACTTTATTTAGATACAGAATACAAGGAAACAAACAATGATTGAATTGATTCATCAATAAGAATTCTATAAAGACTATCCAGAGGTACCAAATGCATGTACAATGAAATCAAAGTAGCATGCAATTAGGCGAACCACTTCTTGCTATTCAGATGCAAGATGCCTACCGTCACTTCAACCGTTCAAGGTCGTATATACTACAGTAGACTAGTTCTAAACAATAGCAGACTTAAAACGTATGCCGCCAGAGCAACAGGGGAAATAAATTTTCGCACATAAGAATTCGAATAACGCTAGTTAACAGGAATATCCAAATGGAAAAGTCGTTGCGCTTTATTGAAGCTGTGTTGCGATAAACAACTGTTGGTTGAGAGTTAATTTAAATAAATCTCACAGCTGTTTATATCAAGACGCAGTGTGATAAATGCATAATCAGACCGTTAAAAACGTCAACTATCATGTATTACTTGGTACTTTTCGGTAATGTTCTCCAGATAATCTAACAGGCTTCAGAAGACATAACCATAAATCTTTCTGAAATATCTGAAGCATTAATTGGGGTGCTGGAAGAAAACATATGATTCATCTATATTAGTCCGATTTTGTATCTCGATGGCGCTAAAAACGTGAAAGTAAAAGAAAAGGACCAGGAAATATTCATAAGTGATGAGGTGGAATCACTTACGATGGAACAATTAAGGTGTGGTCACTTAGATTCATTTCCTTTTACAGGATCAAGTTTTGTGTAAGTGTATCTCGTTCTGAGAACAAACCGATAGTACGGCAAAGCATGGATAGAGAACTGCATAAGTGTTGGAGTGGCTCACAAAAGCTGAATAGTTTAAGATTATGCAGGTCGTGGTAAGGAAAACAAAGTCTTTTGATACACGAATGAATTTTTTTCATGACAGCTTCTATAACTTGTTTCATTAATTATTATTATTATTATTATTATTATTCACAAACATCTTATACGTACATAAGTGTTGTGAAGAAACCAATTCGGATTTCTTGAAAAAATGCAATAATACACAATTTTCAATAATGTTAGCATTATACTTGTAATATTTTTAAAAAAATTTAGAGCAATAATAGTAGAATATTAATAATAATAAATCGGGTCTGTGCAATTGAGAAGAATATTGAATAAAGTTTAAAGAAGGAAATGGAGAAAATAATGGAATAGAGATAAAGGAGACGTGGAATACGCGAACAGTTTAATTGGCGTCTTTATGAACATAAAACAAGAACAAACAACTATGTATATATAATAAAAAATTAATAGGAGAAAATAACTTAAGATTGCAGTAAGATAAGACGCTAGAATAAATGTTTGTGCAGCCACAGTTTAGAGTGTTGCTATGAAAGTTACAATTAAGTGAAAAGGATAAAGAAATATCAATATGTATGAGTCATATATGCATAGTGAAGATAAAACGGGTCCGAGAAGTTAATTTAAGTGCAACACAAGTTATTGTCTTAATTACAAACTTTGTAATCTTAAGAATATTTATTTAGAGGGAAAGTAGCGAGAAAAGAAGGGAACACCTAGTGAAAAGTTTCATCCATGGTAAGAATAATAATTGTGTAATGAATATCAACCTCATAAGGAAACCAACAATTGAAAAAATAAAATAAAAATCCTTTAAAGCACTCGGATGAATGCATTTAGATTTATGTAATAGTATACAGAGTGAAACCGGATATTATTATAAATATTTGTGCAATGATAATTAAGAATGATGCTATAAAAGTCAAAATTGATTTCTAAGGACAATCTGGAGCTAAATATGTTTAGAAAGATAAGAAGGGATAAAAAGAATATCTAATGTGTCGGGGAACTAATAACGATATTAATAACGGTAATAATGATAAACACGAACATAAGCAGACTTCATATATTAAGATAAAGAGAAATAAAATAAAATAGACGTGAAAAGATTTAAAGGTTTTATTTTGCTTTTCAAGCAATTAAATGGATGACGGACCTTGTTTGTATAAATCATTATTGAATACATTGACATAGTTCACTTTCGGAAAGAAAATCATCAAGAAGACTTTTGAACCGGGTTGTAGTTTCACTGCAACGGAGATTCACTGGCAGTCTGTTCCACATGGTTGAGTAGCAAATAAGGAAACAATTCTGACGTACGTTTGTGTGAGTTCTTGGAATCGTTAGAATATTCTCCTTATTGCGTAGATTGTGGGATGATATCATAAGGTATGAAGCGGTGGATACCGATGAGTAGGAAACACCGTTAATAAGCCGGTAGATAAAGACAAGATTTAATTTGATACGTCTGATCCAAAGAGGTTCTAAGTTGAGTTGTTGACATCTTTGATGATAGTCTTTGTTATCGAAATACCCCAGAACAGCTTTGGTGAACTTTCTTTGAACACCTTCAATTTTAATCAGTTCATTATGTCTACAATTACTGTAAACTAAAATACCATATTCAAGAATGGGTAAGATACATTTTCTGTATAATAACAATCTCCATTCGATATTATTGAAGTTTATCATTATCAATCCGATGAGCTTTCTAGCTTTGGATACTTGAAACATAATGTGCTCAGAAAAGTTCAGACTGTCGCTATATCTTAAACCCAGGTCACGAACAGTGTTGAGAGGTTTGAATGTATGTGTCTGTACAGTCAGATTTAAGTTAAGGCGGCGGCCAATGTGAATAAATCCTCTTTTGTCAACATTAAGTGGCATATCCCGCGAAACAGTCCATTCGTACAACTTGTTTATTTCCTCTTGGATTACCGCTGAAATACAGCTTTCTTTCGTGGGAGAAGAGAATGAATAAATTACTTTCAGGTCATCAGAAAAGGGAAAGGCTTACCATACTAAAAGAGAGAACTCACATCATTGATAAAAGGAGAAAGAGTAATGGACCAACCACACTTCCTTGTATAACCTCACTGGTTTCATTCACAGGTTTAGAGTAGGAAGATCCAAAGCGAACGATTTGGCTACGTTCTTCTAAAAAAGATTTGAGCTAAGATAAAAGGGGATTCTGAATGCCAAATGAAGAGAGTTTTAAAAGAAGAAGTTTGTGTGAGACACTGTCGAAAGCCTCACTAAAATCGAGGTAAAGGATTATCACTGACTGACCAACATCTCTTCTCTGGGTAATTTGATCGAAAAATGTTATAATGTTATAATCATAAAGCCGTGAGTGGACCCCATATTAAAATAATTGTCCAGTTAAGTTATAGTAGGATGCTTTAGCAAAAAGTGAGGTTACAAGGTTACAAACATGCGTAAAAGAGGATGCTTGTCATAATAAAGTAGTATGGATACCACCAATTAGTTACATACAGCTAGATCCCAAGGGGCCACGCGAAAACAAAGTATTCTACCCTACAGTCATGTGATGATTATGTTATCTCTACGCCACAATGTTTTCTAGTCAGGAACGCCACCTCACTTATACTGTGATGTTGATCTATCTTTTATGCCTGTGGTCCGTCTTGATATTACTGTAATCTAGGCTCTATATTGCACATTTTGCTGGACTAGTTTGTCTCTGTCAGTTCCATGTTACAGGCGAATCGGAGCTAAAGCTACCGTAATATGGGTTAAATGTCAATTCAGTATGACACACTGATAAGAAGTTAATTCATAGTATAACTTGTAAGCTAAATGTCAAATGGTATGTAGTTTGGAGATGATGAAGATGATAAACAAGTAGGCAAGTAATAAAAACAATTTATCTGACGTATGACAGTAATTCATAAGACAGACGGAGACCTATGATGTGCGGAATGTAGAAATATAATTATTCAGTCACTAATCATACACTACAAGCATATATAACAGTGGGTAACACGTTTTCTGTGGCTACCGCTTCTCTGATATTTATTCTGTTAATATGCGGAATATTTTAATTCAGAAGGTCTACACCTTGATTAATGCTTTGACATAATTACCTAGAAATTTGCTGGGAATGTTCTGCAGTTACTGTATGCAATATTTTAATAGTTACTGGTCCCTATGCATTACCTTGTAGCATCAATCCAAACAGTACGTCTCCATCAACGATAACGAACAGAAGCAGAATTTAGTCATCTCACCAAGTGACTGTTAAACAAGCTATTCTTTGTCTACAGAGATGATGACATATTCTGGGTCGCGCAAATCCAGATGATCACCTTTTATTGCACAATATTTCGTCATTGTGGTCCGTTTTCACTGATTAAAACTAATTGCTTTCAAATGACTGCCAGATAGAGGAGGGACTAAATGTATCATTCACTGAAGTACTCGATTACAATACCATTAAAGCACACAAAAATGACATGCTGACGTTTTAAACTAGCCATAAGTCGGCGATTAAAACGCTCGATACAGAGGTTTTCTTCAGCTGAATGGCAAATAAAAACATACGATATACATGGCTATATGTCGTTCTGCGTTTTGTGAGATATACACGTACCTCAAAAGCACATGTACTATTAAGTCAAGCTAGCCAACAAACACGTCAACAACTTGAGGCACTTTAAATATGAAATGACCGCTTTGAGGAAATCCGTTCAACAACGTTGAACTGAAAAAACGGTAATTTCAGTTTCAAGCTAGCTTTTATCCATCTGGGTTTGCCGAGGTCGGTATTTATGGTTGTGTTTTCACTCATTTAGTCACTCAGTCATCGATATTTTGAAATAATTTATATTATACAATGAATTAGATATGTGACTTTGTTATACTCCAATTTTTCTTTCAGCATGTCTGAGTGCGTTATACTTGAAACGTTCGAAGTATTGTAGAATGCTGTCAAGTCCCAGTTGACTATGAACAACACTACAAAGAAACACGTCCCAAATAAATCAGAAGGCGAAGATTGAATGTAACGACATTTATTCGTTGGCGATCTTGTGGTATCGAAGGAATACTATGATCGTGCCAAGAAAAGGTACAAGCGGAGTGGGCGGGAGAAAGCACGTGCGAAGGAGGTCACGAACCGCAAAACAGTAATGGAGAGTAATGGAAGCACAAAATGTCTGTCATTAGCACAATCAAACAAAAGCACATTAAAACAAGCACAGGTACAATTGGTTATAATAATAATTGTTTTCGTTAAATCAATCGTGTTCTCGTGATAAAAGTAACTCACTACAGTATGATGGGGTTCTATTTTCGACTTCACTTCAGAAAGAATGGGAGGTCAGTTTTCTGTGCCAGTCATTGCAATGTTGGTTCCCCACGTGATCCAACTTTCTTTTGAAATCCTTGACAGATGGAGACTCATTCACGTGTTGAGGTAGTGAGCTTCGTTCGTTCATGATCTGATTGTTAAGTCGATAATCAGCTGACAAGTAATTTGTTACAAACTTGTGAACTTTTCTAAGGTATCCCCGCAAATTCTCTGTTTCGGATGATAAGAGAAATGAGGGCATATCATATGCAAAATTACCACTTAGTTACTCAAAAACATTGATTAATACAACTCTAGTTCTAGATGAAAATAGATTTAGGCTGACCAGTCGGGCATCATACGGGAGCTTAGATGACCCGAGAAACAACTTATCAGTGATTATCCGGCCCGTTTCTATTAGTTTACTGCATCTGTTTAGGTGGAAGTTTGCCGTTTATATGCAAGACTCCAGTTTAAGACTGACGAATACTGTATACAAAGTCAAAAAGTCTTTACCAACGACATAGCTAAAAGCTCTACGCATAGACCATAAGATTTTAAAAACTTTGGCGGCTATTTCATGTCAGTGTGCGGTGACTCCTGGAACATTGTGTCTGGACAACAGGTAGATCAACGTTACATACCTTTGTCCGCGGTTTTCGAACGTGAAATTTAGTCCTAACGTGATTTGCATTTATCGAACTTTTGCTGTGTTCTTACGCAACAAAAGTAATATTTCTGACCAAAAGAATATATTCTGAGCTGGACGTTCGGTAGATTAATTTTTTTTTTTAGGGTTTCACCCAATTTAATAGTTAACTGTGTTTTTGCCCCAGCTTACTATTCAGTTTTTTTCAGTTTTTCACGTAAAGACTAGTTCAGTTTATCTCATCTGTTTTATCCGTTTTTGTCCGTTTTCAGTGTGCTTTTAAGTGTATTTTTAACGGTCTTAGGCTTTTGCTAGCATCGTCAACACAGTTTACGTCAATACAGTCATGAAAAATTCGTGCAAACGACCTGGATGCCGTTTTGTCGTTACATCTGGCATGCAGTGCGACAGCTGCAAAGGTTAGTTCAACGAAGCGTGCACAGATCTCGCAGCAACTGCTTACAACAGATTCGGCAAGTCGGATCACAAGTGGGAATGTGTTACGTGCAGCACGGATGCTGTAGTCTTGCTGAGTAAAATCATTGTCCTACTGACAGGTCTGCAGAGTACGTTGTCGGCAAACTTAGGAAAAGAGTCAAAAAATGGGTAGACAAACAAAAGAGCGCATTAAAAACAAGAAAAGGGATGTCGACAGGTCTACCAACGACAGAGCATGCAACAGCATTATTGATGACACGCTGAAACCCAGCACCATGATTACGACGACGGTAATGGACTCCCTCAGCAAACTCGGGTCTCACAGCTCATGGTCCTTGAACGCGACAGTAGTTCCCAAAACTCTGTAGGTGAGTGGACCCAAGTCACAAGAGCTAAAAATGATCAGGCGTCACAGTCTAAGTTGAACATCCCAGCTGTTGATCATAAGTCAACTGGTGATCTAGTCTACCCCCAAGAATGTCCGTCCATTCATCAAAGAGCCAAGGATTCATAAGCGTGCTTCGACTCCTAAACAACAAGGTGCTAAACCTGAACGTATCGAAAAACCTGGGGAGACAATAACGGTTCGTGATGACTCTCTCATAGTCGTGAACTTCAAAGACAACCCTGACCTTTCTCTCAGTTTGCAGGAAAAAATGATAGGATGCTCTGGAGAGAATTGGGCAAGAAACGTGAACTTCCAAGAATAGAGCCTTTGACAGTCATATGGCTCACTCGGGGAAAGGAATCCAAGCATCAAAATCACGCGCGCCTACTCCGTGCAACTTAAAAATGCTACCGACTTAGAGGATGTCTTTCTAGCGAGTCATTTACTGAAATCAGATAGGAATGTAAGAATACTACCCAACAAACCATATTCTGAGCGCAGTCGCATCTGAAACATCCCCAAAGATAAGTTTTTTCGCGGGAAGAATATAATTGTGTAAGGTATACCGGAATATACTGACCCTACTCAAACAAAGACTGACATCAGGGAATGGAAATTCATCAAACAGTCCTTGAGGCTCAAAAACATACTGACTCAGCATGTGACGAGACTAGCCAAGTAGGATGGTGATTCTAGACCCTGTCTAATGAAGATAACCTTCTCATCTTCACATATGGCGGCTGCAACTCTGGAAGCATTTCGTACCAACAGACGTCGACTGCCACCTGGAATCCACATGCACCCGGATAGGCCGTACGAAGCTATGACCAAACACAAAGGCAAGTTGGAGCTGACCATTCCACTTGTGGACTGTCTAGACGATAAAAAAACATGTAAAGGACAGAGGCCCACCACCTCGTCACACCTCATATAGGTGGGCTACCTGTCCATTCACGTAAGGCTCACGCGTTTCAAATTAAAAGCATAAACTGCTTATATATGAACGCCAGGTATCTGCCAAACAAATTGGATGAAATACGTGAACTTAGCAGCGTTAATAAGGCCCATCTGATAGGAATAACTGAAACACGGATATCTCAGTTCTCGGACCAAGAGTTAGCATTACCTGGAATGTCCTTGTTCGGCAACGACAGAAAAACAAGAATTGGGGACGGAGCAGCCGTTTACATACGTTCTTGCTTGGAGGTGCATCAAGTTCAAAACCTCGAGTTTAACAATCTAGAGGAATCCATATGGTGATCTGTAAGATTGTCCAGTACTTCGAGGTGTCTAGTCGGAGTCATTTACAGGAAACCAACTGCCGACATCGAGTACGACAGTCGTATGCTAGAAGGACTATCCCGCTTTATTCTTCTCGGTTTCACACACATCCTGATTCTAGGGGACTTCAATCTCCCTAGAGTCAACTTCGCGGGACATACTTATATTGGAGGTAAAAACTCAACTGAAGCTCGGTTCTTCAACCTCATTAAGAATTCGGGATTATACGAAAATGTGAAGTCGGTAACTCGTTGGGAAAACAATCAGACATCATCGCGCTTAGACTGTGTATTCACAAACGAAGAATTCCTAGTTGACAACCTCTCAATCCTGGCTCCCCTGGGAAAAAGCGATCACGCAGTCATAGCCTTCAGTTTTGTCAGCAAAACTAAGCTAATATATCCCACCAATGACTTGCGTTGGAATCTTAAATGGTTGAACGTGCCAGCTCTACACGACTATCTACAACAGGTGGATTGGGATGTTCACCCCAAACTCGATGTGGACGGTCATTGGGACTTCTTACTGCACACGCTCTCATGTGCTACAAAGCAGTCAGTTCCTCAAACGGTTCTCAAAAGCTGCAAGCCACCTACATTAATCAAAAACCGTACCCTTCGCCTGATAAGCTGCAAATGGCACTGTTGGGCAGAATACAAACGAACTGATGACGACGGAGCGTACAAGCAATACAAACATATAAGGAACATCTGCACGAAGGCTATAAGAGAAGATAGGCTTCAGTACCAGACAAAGCCTATGGACAAATTTGCCTCTAATCCTAAAAACATATTGCGTTATGCAGCCTCTCTTCGTCAAGCGAAAACTGGAGTTTCCCAACTGCTAGGTCTTAACCGCCCGACCAACAACGATGGAGACGCCGCTAACCTTCCAACTGAACATTACTCCCAGACATTTCAACCGACCGACATCAACTATACTGATGGCAGTTTCATCTGCAATTCCATAGGACTTTCCGAAGTGAACCTAAGCGCTGACTTGGTGTTCCGGAAACTGCAGCACTTAAGAACAGACACTTCTCCTGGCCCGGACATGGTCCATTCCGCCATACTGGGGGAAGCAGCTTCAATCCTGCCAATGCCGCTTAGCGTGATGTTCTCACACTCACTGAGCCGAGGAAAACTACCGGAAACTTGGAAGCTGGCTCACATCACACCAATTTTCAAAGGGGGTTTACGCAATGAACCTTTGAGATACCGACCAGTGGCTCTTCTTTCAATGCCTTCAAAAATCATGAAGTTCCTGATATGCGATGGTATAAATGACTATTTACTGTCCTTAAATTTCTTCTCACAACATGGTTTCAGGAAGGGTAACTCTTGTATTACCAACCTGCTGACTGCGGTGCACAGATGGTCAAGCATCCTCGACCTCATGGAGAAGGTTGATATAATCTACCTAGATTTCTCAAAAGCTTTTGATAAGGTTAACTATACATGTCTTATCAATAAGCTCAAACGATTGGGTATCAGACCACCTCCAATCGATTGGTTCACTTCATACCTGAAAAATCAACATTTTAAGGTCAGGGTTAATTTCACTTTCTCTCAGGCTATGAAATGTCCCAGTGGGGTCCACCAGGGCTCATTACTAGGACCTCTTCTCTTCTTGATCTACATATATGATCTTCCTCAACAGGTAACGTCAGAATTGTTACTCTTTGCCGATGTTAAACTTTGGAGAGAGATACACAACCAAGACGATACACAGGCACTTCAGGAGGACATAACTCGACTTCAAAGTTGGGCAGACGACAACGAACTTACCTTTGACGCTTCAAAGTGTGAAGTAGTCCATCTGCAACATATCGCAGACTACGGTTACAACTTTGGAAACTCCTCTTTAGTAGTATCACAAGTCGAAAAAGATTTAGGAGTCTTGGTGCCCTATGATTTAAAGGCTTACGCTAACTGTGACAAAAATGCCTTCCGAGCAAACCTTGGATTAGTAACATTGAAGTTCATTTTTGGCCAATTTGATGGAAGAACTTTCCATGTAATCTTTAATAGTTTTATCCGTCCCCATTTAGAGTACAGAAGCATAGTATTTCCTCCCTCACTTCAAAAGGATAAGGACACTCTGCAGCCTATCCAACGACGAGCCACGAAATCAGTTCGAGGACTCAAATTTAAATTTACGAAGAACGCTTCCAATCACTTTACCTTTACCCATTAGAGTATAGACGTCTTAGAGGTGACCTTCTGATGGCTTATAGTATACTTAACACTTCTGGACATCCTCTCAAACACCTAACTAAGCTTAGTTTCAACACTAACCTAAGAGGTAACACCCAGAAACTGGAGACACATCTCCCACTCCTTAAGAGTTGTCAAATGCTGGAATTCACTGCCAGCTGAGCTAGTTCAAGCGACTTCTCAGGGGTCCTTTAAGAGGCAACTTGATTTATTCTTAAGGACTAAGGATAGTATCACAGTATGATTTACTAATTTTTCCCCTCTTTTATTGTTAACATACCTAGGTTCCTGCCTGGAGAATTTGGTGATCCCCTGCTACTAGACACGAAAGCCTGTTAAGCGAAAGCTTCTTGTATTCCGTCCACGACCATTTGTATGTATTTATAGAATTATGGTCTACTTCGTCATTAGTACTGCTCTAATAATAGACCTAGTCCTTAAATTAAAGATTTTTCATCATATGACTACCTAATTTATATCTTACGTCTACATTGACCCGTCTTATCGTAGAAATCACCTATATATGATGAAAACACATTTGGACTGGAGACAGAACAATATATTTTTAGAATAAAAGAGAGGTCACACAAGAATGATCACGCATGCAAGGCTGAGCCATGCCATCCGATGAGTTGAAGGAATGTTCACGCATTTGACATTACTGACCTTCGCTTAGTGTCACATGTCTATTTTCCTAGTTATCTCATGTTCAGCTTGGAAGATTATGGTTAGAAACAATGCTACTATATATATACAGTCGATAGCACTAATCGGCAACTCCTGAGTTCTAGACCATCCAGATAATTTCCGTAGGTCCATTTGAAGCTTTACATTGTCGCCTTCATTATTTGGCCCTCTCTATATCTTGACACTGTTAGCACATAATCAAACCGATGATAATAGGAGAGTGAGAAGGCCATTTACATACAGGAAGAACAACACTGGTTGCAAAACTGTACACTGAGAGACTCAACTAAGCAAAGCTTTCCAACCAGACGACTTGAAGTTCACCCGCACTTCTTGTTGACACCCAACTAGGAAATCCCTTATTCACATGCATAAGCTGCCTTCGATCTATATATCACCTAAATTAAATAACACCCAGCTGTGAGAAAATTTATCAAAAGCCTTACTGAATTCAATGTAGCTACATCTACAGGCAATTTTTGAACTTTAAGAGAGCACCAACTTTTTCCTGTCTCACATATAAGTTTGCGAGACACGAATAACCTGATCTAAATTCATGCTATTTTCCAGGAAGAACCTGGTTTTCGTCGGGATACTTGAACAACTTTCAAATAATCTCTTAACTTTTAACAACCACGCAGGTTCGGCTAACTGGCCGATGGTTCTCAGGTTTACGTATCGTACCTGATTTCAAGACAACTTACTACAGCATTCTCCCAGTCTCTTAGTAATATACTATGGATTAAAGGTAGATTAAAAAATATGTTTGAAGGATTTGTGGTAATATTTGTTAATTCCTCTAGGTTGAATTTAATTGGATCCCACGGATTTACCTACATCAAGTTCATTTAACGGAGCGAAACACAATGGTCAATGTCCAGATTGTGTATAAAGAGATTTTCACTGAAGATGATACAGGCATTCAGTGTTTGACAACACTTTTACCAGCGTCACCTAATATAATTTGTTCCCACCGAGAGAAATCAAAAGACAGAGTCGAGGAGATTGGAAGAGTGTATTTGGCGATTACCAATATATCCGAATTCTCTGATCTAACCTGGCTAGCGATTGCGATAGATGTTGAGCACAGCGCTACCGCACGTGATCTGGTGCGGATACATGCCCGAGCACCTTCAGCTAGATGAGTTCACTAAAACATATGGTCAGCATCAAATCTCGAAAACATGCAGAGCTATTTATTTTGGGGATTTATTTACCGCTGCAGATCACTCCCCTCTAGTGAGGCAATGATGACCCTAAGAAGTGGCCAGCCAGAAGTTTAAACTCAACGAGTTTGTCGTTGGTAAACACTCTTCTGATAGCTTACTAAGTTTAGCTGTGTCTGGTCGTCTTTCCTTACTATATGGGACCGAGGTACAACATAGTAAAAAAAGAAAAAGTACAATAAAAATTTCGGCTCCTCGTAAACTGCATCGTTTTTTTCCAACCGTCCTGGAAAAGAAAAAGGAAAATGTAAGTGCATGTCGAAAAATACTCGTATGTGCATAAAAACGCAATGTCGGCGAAAAAAAGTGGAAAATAAATTCAAGCACACTTAATAGCATTAAGGAATTTTTTGTTTTTTTGTTCGTTTTCTTAAAAATAAAAATATATAAGCACATTAAAGTTGTACTTTAAAAAAAATATATATGTCGTAAAAAGTCAGATCGAGATAATATAAAATGTCGAGTAGTGCCTTACGTGCAGTAGTCGTTTAAGTGTTCTGGAAATTTTACTCTTCTTCCAGAACGTGTCGTTTTAGGTTTATTTTCAGACACATTCGGGGTGTCATCTCTAGTGTTGGTTGAGGAATTATGAGTGTAGGAGTCGTGTTGTGCGATTGTACCGAAGGGAAATCGACGTGAATAGGATTTCCTTCTAAATACGCTGCTTTTAAGCGTTCCGTTCTTATCGACTATATAGTACTTAGATTCGCGTTGAAGAACTTTGAAGGGTCCTTCGTATGCTGATTCCAATGGTCGTCGATATGCGTCTCGACGAACGAAAACGTGTATACTATGTCGTAAGTCAGGTTGAACGAAAATATCGGTGGATTTTGGTCGAGTGGAAACAGGTTTGACTGAACGCATTGCGTTTGCAAGCCTGTTCGTGTGAAAGGTTAGATCCAAGCTCATTGAAGAGGATGAAGGATCCGCGAATTCTCCTGGAAGTAGAAGTGTTGTTCCATAAACGAGTTGAGCCGCAGTGTATCCAATGTCAGCCTTCACTGCATTGCGGACACCTAGTAAGACGAGTGGAAGAGCGTCGGTCCACTGTGAAACGTGTGCAGCTGATAGTGAGGCTTTTAGTTGTCGGTGAGAACGTTCTACCAACCCGTTTGCTTGTGGGTGATTAGAAGCCGTTCGAAAGCGAGTGGTTCCTAAAAGTGTGGTCAGACGACGGAAAAGTTCAGATTCGAACTGACGTCCGAGGGCTGTAGTGATAGTTGAAGGGCAACCGAAATTTGCTACCCATCGTTCGGCAAAGACGCGGGCCACTGTTTCAGCAGTCATGTCCTTGATAGGTACTGCTTCTGGTCATCAAGTGAAACGGTCTACGCAAGTTGAGAGGTAAGAGTATCCATTTGAATCTGGTAAAGGTCCTACCAAATCCAGATGAACATGGTCGAAACGAACATCGGGAGTTTTAAATGAACCTAAGGGATATTTATTGTGTCTGATGACCTTAGATATTTGGCAGCTTACACAGGAGCTTGCCCATTCTCTCACGTCCTTATTTATGCCAGGCCAGCAAAACCGTTCTGCTACAAGCTTGATGGTTGCATGAACACCTGGATGAGAAAGTTTGTGCAACGTATTGAAGACGTTGCGTCGATAATGTTTCGGCACGATTGGGCGATCCCTACCTGTAGAAGTGTCACAAAGTGAGGTTTCCTTACCTGTTCTCATCTGTTTGATGCATAGCATGGGAGTAGTAGACGATAACTCGTGCTGAAGATCAGTGTCTTCTTTTTGGAGCTCGGCGAGTTTCAGAAGGTCGATTCCTTGGAAACTGTTCGAGGAAGTTATGCGAGATAAGGCGCCTGCAATTACATTGTTTGCTCCAGAGATGTGTTGAATGTCTGAAGTAAACTGCGAAATGTAGTCCAGTTGCCGAGACTCACGGGGAGAGTACTTGTCTGAAGTAGAGCTTAGAGAGAAAGTGAGTGGTTTATGGTCAGTGAAAAGAGTGAATTCACGACCTTCGATATAGTGTTGAAAATGCCGCACAGCGCAATACATATCTAGGAGTTTCCTACCGAATGTGCTGTACCTCGATTCGGTGTCTAGCAACCGCCTAGACAAGAATGCCAATTGTTGCCAGGAGTTGTTAACCCATTGTTGTAAGACTCCTCCGATTGCCGAGTCGGATGCGTCTACTGCGATACTAATGGGTGCTTGGGTGTCCTGATGTGCAAGCATTGTTGCTTTAGCGATGAGTTCCTTAATTGTAGAGAATGCTGTTCGTGCGTTGTCGTCCAAATTAATGGATTTCGCATTTCCGTGAAGTTGGTCGGTTAGAGGTTTCATCAGTAAAGCGCATTTAAGTACGAATCGTCCTCAGAAACTTACAAGGCCGTTAAACGTTCGTAGTTGCCTAATCGTGGTCGGTTCTGGGTAATCCAGAATTGCCACCACTTTGGTCCTAAGGGGTCGAATACCTTGAGCATCTACAGTGTCTCCTACGAAGTTTAACGAGTCGGTTCCGAATTGGCATTTCTGAACGTTTACAGTAATGCCATGTTTTTGTAGTCGCTCGAAAACAAGATCCAGATGCTTGAGATGTGATTCTCTGTCCAGACTTGCGATCAAACAGTCATCAGCATACGCATGTACGAAGCTGAGACCTCGAAAAACGTCATTTATGAATCTTTAGAATGTTTGCGCAGAGTTTCTTAGACCGAAACGCATTCGCAAAAATTCATAGAGTCCGAAGGGAGTAATGATAGCTGTTTTCGGTATGCCGTCAGTGGCCATGGGAATTTGGTTTTACGCTTTAACCAAGTCGATTTTCGAAAAAACAGTTGTACTTTTCAAGGTAGCTGTCAAACCGTGCATATGAGGCAACGGGTAACGATCGGGAATGGTTTTTGCATTCAATCGCCGATAGTCGCCAGTTGGACGCCAATCGTTGCTGTCCTTTTTAGGGACCATGTGCAACAAAGATGCATAAGGGATATTTGACAGTCGTACGCTTCCTAAGTCTATCATGTGATCGAATTCGTTTTTTGCTAACCTCAGCTTTTCAGGAACTAATCGTCGTGCTTTAGAGAATACGGGTGGTCCTGTAGTCGTGATGTGATGTGTAACACTGATGTTTACACACGGTAATTTCGATTGCGTTTGATGAATGCCAGGATACTTATCGAGTAGTGGTTGATAAAGTTGGTCTATCGTATGCTTAATTGTGACTGGGGATAAGTCGCAACCAGAAAAAGAAGTTACGCAAACGGATAATTTAGTCTTTCCGTCTACAAGCCTCCATTTGCGCGTATCGATGATTAAATTATGGTGTTGTAGAAGGTCCATACCAATGATTGACATAGAAACATCTGCAAAAGCGAAGATCGAGTGAATGGGTTTGCGTAAACCCACGTTAAGGTAAACTTACCTTTTGTCATACGTAGCGATAGGTTTTCCGTTTGCCGCCTGTAAGTTTAGAGCCGATTCGTGAAGCCGGTGGTTAAGATTTGGTGGAAGAACGCTAACTTCTGCGTCAGGTCGACGAGGTAGCGAACTCTCGTTGTAACATCTGTGACGTACAACAGACGACTATTTTCGCCGGCTACGGTTGCCGTTAACGCGTGCCGGCTTGGAAGTTTCCCGAGTTGTTTTTCGTGTCAATCGATTTTGAGTTAGGAAAATTGCAGTGTTGACTTCAACTTCTGGAAGACTTTCCATACTGATTATGATACCAGCACCAGTCGGGGTTATCCGTCTCTCGTGGTCTAGAGACAGATCGCTTACGTAAAATGCTTCTACGTGGGCTGTGCGAGCGATTACGGTCGTTACGAAGATTAAGATAACGCGTGAGTGTATGACATAACTCGGTTATGTCATTCTGAGTCGTGTGAGGATTTTCTTTGACTGAAAATACCTCGGTAGTAGAAGGTTTCGTAATTTTTAAAATACGATAAGCAGATGCAGCCAGCTCGTCTAAGGCGTTGTTGTGGAACGAGACAAGCACAGTTTGCACCTGTTGAGGAAGTTTAGACAATAAAAGTTGATTAAATAGGCCATCATCAAACGTTCTTAGGCCTATAAACTATCTCATTCTTTGCAACATATCCGTCGCAGAAGCGTGTTGCAGGTCGATGTTATTGAAGAGTTGATCTAACCTTTGTCGATCGGTTAGGTCTTCTCGTTTAAGAATCGAACGTTTCAAAATTTCTTAAAGTTCGGAAACATCACTAGTAAACATACTAGGTGTTACGTACCTGTTGAATTCGCGCGGTTGTGCCTTGACTACTGCGAGGAATTGTGCACGTGTGTCGTTCACGCCGTGCTCGGAGAAGTCGGCTTCTGCGTAGCGAAACCAGGCTTCAATATTGTCGGACCAGAAAAGCATCAGTTGAAACGAAAGGCGGGGAAAAAGTCTTAAGCTTGAGTACTTTGGATGATGAAATCTGAAGTACGATAATGAACGAGGGGAAAATATATATATCCAAAAAAACACGAAAAAGAATCACAATGTTTAAAAAATAAAAAATAAGGCAATGATATATAAAAATCCCCAAAAGGAACAGACTCACAGTTGCAATTAGAAGTATCAAATCACGTCGGACTCACCAATGAGGATGATACAGGTATTCAGTGTTTGACAACACTTTTACCAGCGTCACCTAATATAATTTGTTCCCACCGAGAGAAATCAAAAGACAGAGTCGAGGAGATTGGAAGAGTGTATTTGGCGATTACCAATATATCCGAATTCTCTGATCTAACCTGGCTAGCGATTGCGATAGATGTTGAGCACAGCGCTACCGCACGTGATCTGGTGCGGATACATGCCCGAGCACCTTCAGCTAGATGAGTTCACTAAAACATATGGTCAGCATCCAATGTCAAAAACTCACAGTGCTATTTAGTTTGGGGATTTATTTACCGCTACATCATGAACCGAAGGGGAGGACATCTTTCCGGTGTATGCATCGCTAAATTAGTTTGGGGATACCTGATATAACCATAATCATCCTATACTAATGATGTAGTACTGTTTCTCCATAATGCTGGAATGCTGCCTCTTCTCCTAGTCCTTCGGTTTATCTATGAGTATAAGCGTTTAGAGCATTCGGTAGACCCCTGCTTAATAAGCTTTACTTCACAAAATTCTCTGAATTTAAGGAGGGTCGAGGCACAAGTATTCTGAGCTTCCCAATATTGAGGTCTTGTCTCAACGGTACTCTGTAACTTAAATCTCTTTTACATTCGTTTTCTCTCGCGGAAAATAGTGTAAACCTCCTTAATGAACAACGGTGGGGAGTTTATAGGACTCGTTGGTGTGGTCGAAGGAATATGCGTAGCAGTAAATTCCATGTGCAAATTTCCGAATACATTTTGAGCCCTCCTAAAGGGTGATTCTGATTATATTGCCCAGACTATTGAGAACGCCGTATATGTTTACCCTTCAAATTTTTGGTATGGGTTGGGCTGACTCACTGTTAACGACAATGATATGGAAATCAAGAGCTAAAACTGCAAGGTCACTCAATTTTAAGTGATATACAATCGAGGTTTGTGACATCATACTCATAATGGTTTAATATGAGATTCAGTTTTCAGATGTTGACAGTCCACCGTAGGTGCGTTAAAGTTTCCTAAGGTCAAACACTGACCACATGATGATCAAGTGTTGAAACCGTCTGAGAAGACTTCACTCTTCTTAAAGTTTGGACTGTGGCAGACCAAACCAATCCGCAGCTCTTGTTCTTTGTATTTCAAACCGCAAATAACTAATTCGCACTTTTATGGGACATGTCACCAATAACGGTAAATGGGATGGTTTTTCTAATGAATAGATCTACTCCTCCTCGTTTACGCTTCTTTAGGCTGTTAGCAATGTGAAAATTTCAAAGTTGAATTTCCTACCGTCTACAGGTTGAGTTAGCCAAGTTTCTGTAACAACAATTATGTCCGACTTGGAAGAGTCTGTCTGTAAACCTAGATCCAATAGGTTGTTCAGTAAACTACAGGTATTTGCGTAACAGATCTGAAGACCATTTAAATGACTTATCGCTACACATTAAGTGGCTTCGTCATCATGCACTGTCTCGGTCTCATCACCAGAAAAGTTATAATCCTAGTATCCTTATCGTCAGCATATAATCTTAGTTTTAATAACTTTTCAGCTTCTTGTCTTTTTATAAGGTCCAAAGTCAGCGAAATCTGCCTCTGTAGTGTTAGATCTTTCTTATTGAGAGATTTAAATATCACTCTTAGCAACATAGTTTGATTATATCTCAAGCCCTTTTGTCGTAGAAAACTTCACATTTTCTTATATAAGTCACCGAAAACAACAGAGAACGAAGCACGCCCTGAATGATAATTCCCGCCTCATTTTGGTTGGTTGACAGGTTCAAGGTCGAAATTGCGAACGAGAGTGGAGTTTATCCGTGTCTTCAGTTTGTTAGTTTAAGTGTTTGTTTCCAAGCTTTTTAACATATATGTTGCACACTTCGTATGTGTTTATAGTTGTTTTCGTCTTTCGTGGTTGTTTATTTCACGGGGGTTGTAATATTTGTCGCGATTATTGAGGTGGGCTGTACACATTAATTGTGGTGATGGATTAAAGTCATCGTGTGGGAAGTCGTTCATAGCCATACCCAAGTGCAGTGTTGGCATTGACATGCCACCTTGGATGCATCCCAGTTCTCGTCCATAAGGACATTTGACGGTGTCTCCTGTTTGCGCATAGTGCTATGGAGTCAGGAGTGTGTGGTCAAAGACACGAGACTTAGTCTTCAGTAATAAGGATAGGAGGTCTGTCGACCTATATTAATCCTTGCAGTTTGTAATACTGTGGAGGTCTAATCTCGTTTTGAATATGTTAACAGATGGTGCTGATATTACGTGTTCCGGTAGAGAATTCCAGTAATTCACTACTCGGTGCGAGAAACGAAACTCCAGACGTAAACGGTTTGATCTCAGTTTTTGAACTTTCTTCGAATGTCCTCTCAAATGATCGGTTCTAGACGGGAGCAAAAGATAAGACATGTTAATACCAAGGTCATCGTTCAGTATACGATAGGCCAATATTAGATCACCCCTTATTCTACGGTAAGATAACGGAAATAAGTTAAGGTGTCTCAGTCTGTCTTCATAAGATAGGCCAGATAGACCTTGTACCATCTTAGTAGCTCGTCGTTTGACTCTTTCTAGCATATCTGCTTCATATTTGAAACAAGGACACGCTGCTTGAATCCCGTATTCTAAATGTGGTCGCACATAAATCGGGTATAGTAATCTAAACATTTCATCATCGAAATACTGGAAAGACCTACGAATTGACCATAATACCCTATAGCCTTTCGCAGCAGCAGCCTTACAAGCCTTTCCCAGAAGCAGTTTCAGTTTGGAAAAGTCAGGAGGCTTGATGGCCTGTGTTAGTCCTGGCAATAGTGGTCTCTCAGTTGATCTAACTTTCTTTTGAAAGAGTCGAAGAATGGAGCCTCAAACACGTGCTGAGGTAATGAATTCCACTCGTTGATGATTCGATGGGAAAGTCGATAATCAGCTGACAAGTAATTTGTTCTGGGCTTGTGAACCTTTTTGGAGTATCCTCGTAAATTCTCTGTTTTGGAAGACAAAAAAATGAGAGCATATCAAGTGCTGATTTATCACCAAGCAATTTGAAAACTAATCAAGTCACCTCTAGTTCTACGATATGACAATGGGAATAGGTTTAGCTTGGCCAGTCGAGCATCATACGGAAGCTTCTCTATTCCATGAATCAGCTTAGTTGCTTTTCTCTGAACCTTTTCCAAAAGCTCACTGTCTTTTTTAAGCAGAGGCTAGCCGCTTGTATGCAGTACTCAAGTTTAGGACACACGAACACTGTATACAAAGTCAAAAACGTTTTAGCGTCGACATGACTAAAAGCCCTACGTATTGACCATAAGGTTCTAAAACCTTTGGCGGCTATTGCACGGCAGTGTGCAGTAGTCTTTAAGTTTTGGCTAACGATGACTCCTAAGTCATTATGTGTCTGGACGACAGGTAGCTTAGTGTTATTCATCGTGTTTGTCTGTGCCTTGATGACCTGTATGCATCACAACACACTTGTAAGTATTTATCGGCAACTGCCAGGTTTGAGACCATCCAGATAATTTCAGGTCATTTTGAAGTTCTAAGCTATCACCCTTACATCGTATCGTTCTCCATATGTTGACATCGTCAGCATATAACAAGACCGATGATGATTGGAGACGAGGAAGGTCATTTACATACAAGAGGAATAGCACGTCCCAAAACTGTACCCTGGGGTACTCCACTAGGCACAATTTCCCAACTAGATAACTTTGAGTTCACTCGTACTCTTTGTTGGCGCCCAACTAGGAAGTCTTTTATCCACACCAATAGATTGCCTCTAATTCCGAAATTTCTTAGCTTATATAACAGCCGGTTGTGCGGAACTTTGTCGAAAGCTTTGCTGAAATCAATGTAAGCTACGTCTACAGGTAACTGTTGGCCTTTAAGAGCGCACCAGCTTTCACGAACGACTAATAAGTTGGTGAGACAAGAATAACCTATTCTGAAACTGTGCTGCTTCTCTGAAAGGATCCGGTTTTCATCGAGGTACTTAAACAACTCCTTCCGAATAGTCTTTTCTAAGATTTTAATAACCACACTAGTTAGGCTAACAGGTCGGTAATTCTCAGGTTTGTGTTTCGTACCTGTTTTGAAGACAGGACTTACTATGGCGTTCTTCCAGTCTTTTGGTAAACGACCCTGCGTTACGGATAGATATATACTTAAAGGATTCGCAACGGAGCTAGATAATTCATTCAGTAGCCTAGGATGCAATTCATCTGGCCCCGTGAATTTACCTATGTCAAGCTTATTTAACAGACCAAAGACATCGAGTTCTTTAACGGTCACGCTATCCAGCGTATATGTGAAGGGATTTGTATGCGTTGACGGGGTGCCTCTATGATACATACATTGCTAAAGTAGTTCGAGAACACTTGATCCTTACCAAAGTCGTTCTCCACTAATGATGAGACAGTACTGTCTCCTCATAGTACAGGAATATTTCCTCTTCTTTTTGTCCTTTGGTTTATATAGGAATACAAGCTTTTAGGACATTCTATGGATTCCTTAAAAAATTGTCTTCGTACAACTTTCTAAACTTACGGAGGGTCGAGGCACAGGTATTCCGAGCTTTTCGATACTGAGATTTCGTCTCATCAGTCCCCAGTAACCTAAATCTCTCCCATATTTTTCTTCTCTTACGGAGAACGATGCGGACCTCCCTAATGAACATGGTGGAGGGTTTCTCGGTCCCCTTGGTATTGTCCAAAGGATGTGAGGTTTACTTTTAAATATAAATTTCGAAATGCGTCCCAGGCCGTTTCAACTGAGGACTCTGGGTCTATTGTCCAATCTACTAACGATACTGAGTGCATGATATCTGGTATGTTTGCTTTCCAGAAGTTAGGTCTGGATTCAGCTAACACGTGCTCGTGATTGACAGCTGCATGGAAGTCGAAAGTTAAAACTGCGTGATCACTTTTACCTAGGGGTGGCATGTAATGGAGGTTCGCAACGTCATCCTCATAGTGAGTCAATATAAGATCTAGTAAGGATGATTCAGTGTCCGGGTCGTACCTAGTCGCTTCTTTCACATGTTGCACTAGGGCACATGTGATAACCGCATCAACTAGTTCCTACTCGAAGGAATTTTCTGACGACTCAGTTCGCATATCTTCACAGTCTACCGTAGGTGCATTAAAGTCCCCTAGGATTAGACATCGACCACTTTGTGACCAAGTATTTGGACTGCTTAGCAGGACCTTATTTACCTCAAAGCTCGGACTGCGATAAATCAAACCAATCAGCAGCTCTTGTCCCTTGCATTTCAAGCGGCAACTAACTAATTCACACGTCCCACTTTCATGGGATACATTGTCGATAATGGCAAATGGGATAGCATTCCTAATGAATAGAACTACTCCCCCTCCTTTACACTTTTGTATTCTGTCGGCCCTTGCTAACGTAAAACCCTCGAAATCAAGTTCCATACTATCTATGGACTATGTCAGCCAGGTTTCCGTGACTGCGATTATATCTGGCTTTGTAGAGTCAATCTGTACACCTAGTTCCGATCGCTTATTGAGTAGGCTTCAGTGTAAGAGATCCGAAGCCTGTATAAGTGGATTCGGCATCATTCTCTGTCTAAGCCTTACAACCCGAAAATTTGAAATTTTTATGTCATTTTCGCCGGCGTCTAACCTCAGTTGTAGTTCTTTTTCGGATTCCCGTCTTTTTATGCGGTCTTCCAACGGCAAGTCCTTACAGATAAAAACTCCTGAACCCTTTAATTTATGTCTATTCTGTAAAATTAAGTCGCGTTCATTCGAAGATTTGAATACTACTTTAAGCAGTCTGGATTGATTAGGCTTCAAGTTCGCTAGACTACCTAGTCTGTACACCTTTAGCAAGGTGACTCCGGGGATATTTTGAGGCATGAGTTGATTAAGTAGCTGTTTTATCAGCACAATGTCATGCTCAAAACGAGTTTTTGGTTCAGAGCTTTCACTCTCCTTGATTCTATGAAAAATAACTGATCTGTCACTTTGATCATCCTTCGATTTCTCGACTACTTTTATGGGACAGGATTCCCTTTTATATCGTTATGTTGTTTCTTCCTTACAACCTGTACCCATTCGTCAACGTTGCTATGAGAAGCAACCACAGTTGCGTCAAACATACTGTGGGATTCCGAAGGGTTGTCGACGATTCGGGAGGTCAGGTTATGTTTCCCGCTGGAAACTGATCGAGCCTTGCGATTGCGGCTTTTATGCGTTTCCTGCTGGATACCATTTAGAAGACGGGGGACAGAAGAAACTTCTTTTCTTGAGTTTTTGGTTAAGACAGACCTCTTTGAAGACTGTTTTTCCTCTTTTGGTCAGTGTGAGTCACCTGTTTTCGAAATCACCTGAGTTTGCTTCATACCAATTTGTGTGTCGACAGAGCGAGTACTGTTCGTTGTGTCCCGACCACGCTTGCCAAAACACTTTTGCATCAGCATTTACCAGTGAGAAGGCCCCGGTTAGCAAGCTGTTCGCATCCGAACAGCACTGTTGACAAAGCCATACGCAACCGTTTTTACTGAACCGTTTGAAAGCCGCAGGCGTTAAATTCGTGCAAACTTCGTGGTACCAGCCTTTGCACTAATCGCACTGCATGCCGCTTTCAACGCGATAACGACAGCCCGGACGTTGGCAGCTGTTTTTTTGCACTGTCCAGTCATTAAACATGGGTCCTTTTTTTAAAAAAAGAACTGGATACAATAATACTCAGACAAAAATGATCTATGACCAAAAAAAGTGGAAAACTGTAGATCGTTAGAATAAAAAGTACTAACAGATACATTAGAAAACAAAGTACTCAAAAGTACCGACGACAAACTAATTTAGAAACAGAAACGATACTCTAATCGAATACTTTAACTGAAATAAATTCAACTAAAGTGAAAACAGTAGTCTTGATACATAATAAACGGTAAAAAAGGAATTTACTCATCGAGGAAAAATATCACTGTCCTTTTAATTAGACTCAATTCCAAAATGGGTTTACAAGGTAGCGATAATCCGTTATGTCATATTGTCTTCGGATATTTGTGTATGTTGCCATCTCGATTATTCTCAATGCGGCGGGACTATAAGTTATGGACAATCTTTGTAACATTAGCAACACGGTAAGATAGAAACGACCTTTGATTGAAGCTTATTGATTGCTTAGTTGGTTGGATCAATATCTTTAACTGAACAACTGCAAATAATTAGAAGGTAATCGAGCTGACAATTTATACGCATCTCATCGGGGTATTTACTTCAACGGCAAGTCAACTGACTAAGTTGCTCACCACACTTTGAGCGACATTAAAATAGAGTTGAGAAACTATGACTACTTAAAAGAGTCTAAGCATAGTTATGAATCAATGGGAGAAGTAAGATTAGGATTAACCGTTAATGTTATGGTTATAAATTAGGGTTGTCATCGTAAACTGACATCAGCTATATGATTTAGCTATGTAGATAAATTATTTCTGTGTTGAAGTCTTGGGTTTGCTATCCAAAATCTCATTTGGTCTCCCATAAATTATAGACTTGGCGACCATTGAACGGGAAGAAAATACATTGAAACAATCTAGCTCTTCCGAAGAAGTGGATGGGAAACAAAGGAGTACTTGGCTATCGGTTGTAAGCTCATCGTATGTCCTTAATTTCGCTCTTGCTGTTCAGATTTCCACACGTTTCTCTACACAACTTTGGCACACAATACATCAGCGTAAGTGATACTTGTTCAAGTCGTAGATATCCTGTCACAATTCCTACAAAATCAAAGGTTCTTTGAATGATTGAGTCGTCAAAATGTGTCCAGTATTTCAAAGTAAATTCTTGAAATTTGTTTTTTACCACTTATCCTAGGGAGATCCTTTAGATGAGTTGACTTTATCATCACCATGTTTACCTCCTCTACAACCTTCACGAACACACAAGGTGTTCTTTCGTGTAAGTCATGTTTTTTGAACTTGATAACATTTTAGTGTGACAGTAACCCTGTAAAGCCACCTATACCATATCCTGATGACTATCAGGATAAGTGGAACGGATTATTTGTTCGTATGCCATGTTCTCCTGAAAGCGTTTATCCGGTTTATGAAGTAAGATTGTTCAGTGGGCTTATGTTTTAGGGTGGTGCTAATAGCCTTATTTCTAGATGGGTTGTGATTGAAAAGGCATTGAGAAATAAGATAAAATCTTCTGATGAGTTGAAGGTAAAAAACTTAGTTCATTCTAATTTTAACAATGTTGTCATTCATGTAATCAGATTTGCTATTTGTATGGCACACATTCTTCTTAATTTATTCTAGGAAGCTATTCTCTCCTACAACTATCGTTTCAAATCCTACTGGAATTTTAAAACATTAGAACAATTATGTATGATGAACCTGATCCCCGATGGTGGAAACGATAATTTCTTCGGTAACACTCTTTCCGGAATTTGTTCGTTAGCACTAAATTTGCCTATTTTTGTTACAAAAGTAATTAGCTGTTTTTTAATGGTTTATAACTTACTCTTGAAAATTAAAATGTCTTTGCTAGTTTTCTTTCTGAAAAGAAGGTACTAGAATGATTGGTATGTTGTAGAAAAATCCTTAGAAAGATTTAATCTTGGTCAGAGGTTGGATGTGTTTTATTTCTGCAATAATGACTATTAGTTGTTAGTCGTTCAACTGAAATCTCTGGTCTTGACATGTTTTAGGACTTTATTTGGTAAAATATCTAAAGTGGAGTTTAGTGTGATAATGCTCCGGTTCAAGGTCCCCCACTTACCATAGTAAAATAAAACACTGATTTCTAGTATCGCATTATCTTCATGTTAAAAAGTTTTGAACTATTCTCATATTTTTGCATTCAATTTAAGACTTGGCAAATTCCATTTTAATCATTGAGCCAAATACTTCACGTATTCCTTAGTGTAAAGTCACTGCTAACCGTTAACATTTAAAGTACTCAGGTAATTTTTCGGTTAGGAGTCCCAAGGGTAGGTCATGTGCTTGTTGTTTGTTGGCCTTCAAATCTATTAGCACCTCCAAGTTGGGGAAAGACGGGATGCGGCTGACTCTCAGTTTTGCTCCCAAGTGCCCTGGTATGGCCTAGGGTGAAGAGGGTCAGCTCCATCTATCAAAATGCTCACACGGCCACGCATGTACAGCCACTGTCACTGTAGTCTTACTCGCTGTCTTCTCGTGGCGGGGATGTTGTTTATAAAACCGAAAAGACAAAAGTCTGGCGCTTTAACCGGGTTCGCGTACACCTAGGGGAGATGGAAAACCGTAATTCTAAACCAATGGTGCACATGAACTCCATGGTTTTCAGGGAACAAATGACGTATGAACCTATTGTTGGTCACCGGCTACCATGGGACTGCATCTCCTAACGTTGCTCCACCGTCTCGTAGATTAGACCTTTGGTTCAAAGGTTTGAAATGTGGACATCTAAGAAAACAACCTGTTTCGGTTTGGGCACCTGGTAATATCCCAGCCCTTACATAAATCGAATGCTGTGTGGCGCACATATATTTGGTGCCTCCTTGTACCAATATTTGTGTTTAAATAAATGACAAGATATGGTATTTTAGTTCTTTGAAAATGTTTTTTATTTTTCTTATCGGGTATATTTGGTCCTTAGTTTTCTAATTTGCCATTCAGTTTGGATAGCCAGTTTTGCAGATAGGACTATTTAACATTTCATACGTCAGGTTTCATCGACCTTTATTTCCCTTCTACACGGTCAGAAAAAAAATCTAGTCAAAATTTCACACCTCAAAAGTCACATATAGATGCGCACATGTATTCTCATACTTTTATTTTTTTTTGTCTGTGGTTCTCACTATTTATTTGAACGTTGTTTGATTATCATTTCTACTTTTTCACTTTAGCCTATTCCTTTACTATCATGCCGAAAAGAATGCGCACTTACTCTAAGTCAACTCCAGATAGCCAGTCTTTTGGCAAATGCTTTGTTTTGTACATTTCCTAGACGTAATTGTCACAGTCAAGATGCAGAATATGTTAATTTCCCTCAGATCAATTTCTCTCATTTACTGTCAGCAAAAGCTGACAGTAAATATAATACAAGCCGGTGAGTTTATCCATTATACAAAATCCTAAGTAATCTTCACGATTTACTGTATCTGCCTTTCATTAAAACAAGTTGAGTCGCAATAATAATTAATAGCAATCTATTATAGGGATTCGGTTCTCAATGCTATTTCGTAAGAAAACCTAACTGAAGTTAAGATGCTTATGTAAAACCTAAAATAAGACACTACAAAGCCCCTTGATTGCTTTCATTTTCGTCACTATATTCTTGTTGGTTACCCTTGTACTTATCGACTTAGAATATGCAGATGACATTGTCCTGTTTGGTGAAGACGCTGATAAAATGCAGTCTTTTGGTAGAACTAAGTAACAATGCCAGAATGTTTGAGATTCGCTTTTCTCCCTCTAAATGCAATTTGTTGCTCCAGGACTGGCCTTTGTCAACACCTGAACTAAGGATAGGGAGTGAAGTAGTCGAATGCGTTGACAATTTCACTTATCTTGGAAGTTTGATCACCCCTAATGGGTTGGTATCTGACGAAATCTCAGCACGGATTCGAAAAGCTCGCTTGGCTTTTGCCAACTTACGTCACTTGTAGCGAAGGCGAGGTATCCGTCTATCAATTGAGGGACGAGTATACTGCGCGGCAGTGCGTTCTGTTTTAATTTACGGCAGCGAAACCTGGCCATTAAGAGTAGAAGACACTCGTAAGTTACTAGTATTTGACCACAGATGCCTTAGAAATATTGCTGGCGTCTGCTGGGATCACCGGGTAAGTAATAGTGAGATTAGACGCAGGGTATTAGGGAATGATGGTAAATCAGTTGATGAGGTTGTGAATCTTCATCGACTGAGATGGTTGGGCCACGTGTTACGTATGCCTGAACACCGATTACCACGACGTGTAATGCTATACGGTGTTGGAGATGGTTGGAAGAAAGTTAGGGGCGGCCAAACCAAAACGTGGCATCAGTGTTTGAAGTCACTAAATTCTAGGCTGAGTCATGTAGGGAGATGCAGACTACTTGGTTGGGGTGCACGTGACTATTGCAACCAATGGTTGGAGACTCTTGGTGACATAGCTCAGAATTTATCACAATGACGTCAGTGTATACACTCTCTGTTTTCCCTTAAACTAAGTGATTAAAATCACTTCATATCTTTCTTTCTACGAACTAATTCTTTCTTCCTGTACTATATCCTTATATACAATCTTTCTTTTATATATTGCCACCTCTGAATTAACTACTTTTATGAATCCGGTATTCACCTTGTTGTGTTAATGAGGTATGGCAACTTGGACCGATGCATATATGTGCCTGGTCTTATGTTGTAGCTGACTGACTGATATTTCATTAAATAAGTGGTTTGTGGTATTGTTAGATTTTTCGAATTATAAGCCTGCATTTAAGTTATACTACAAATGACTCAGTTTTGTACAGGCCGAGATTTCTCATTTATGGTAAGTTGTGGTCATATAAATGACGTATACAACAATGTGAGTCTTTAAGTCTGGAACAATTCAAGGTGCATAGGTTGACTTTCTTGTATTCTGGTTGAGGCGTTAGGGACAGAAAAATGTGCATCCGCCAATCATATATATACCATAGTAGTGGTGTGAGAATTCGTTATTGACGTAAGGAAAAAACATAACATACTGTCTTCAAAATTCAGTTCGAAAACAAATCATTTGCAGCACACAATGAAAATAACTGATCGTTCACTTCATGAAAACAATCAGACATCCTCCAGTTAACTGACTAATGGCAACTTGGACCGATGCATATATGTGCCTGGTCTTACGTTGTAGCTGACTGACTGTACTTCTTGTATTACACTAGCGGATACCCTAAAATCTTCGCGTGAAACTATATATATATATATAATCACATCTGACTGGTCTCAGTCACTGATTGTGCCAGTCTGCAAGAAAGGACAAAAGTCCTCTTGTGACAACCACAGAGGAATCATTTTGACCAATATAGTGTCTAAAATATTAGCTTTAACAATACTTCGACGTCTAAATAAAGCCCGTGAGGAGCAGACTAGAGAAAACTAGTCTGGTTTCCGACCTGGATGTGGCGGTATAAACCAGTTATTCACACTACGTCAGGTCCTAGGACATAGACACACATCCAGACGTCCCACAGTAGTAGTATGTTTCGACCTTATGGCGGCATTTGACTCTGTTGATCGTGAGGTTTTATGGCAGTGTTTGTCACTGAAAGGAGTGCCAAAGAAGTACATTAACCCTGTAAAGGTTCTCTACTCAGACACAACAGGTCGAGTGAGAGCTTATGGCGAACCGTTATCAGGATTGATTAACTCAAGTGTTCGTCAGGGCTGTTCAATCTCTGCATTCTTTTTTAACTTTGTCATTGACGTGCTTTTAGAGATAACACTTTCCTCATCTGAATTCCTAAGAGTTAAACTTTTACCGGGATATTTAGTCAGTCAACTACAACATGGGACCAAGCCATACCTTATTAGCACAGCAAGCTGAACACCGCATTCATAAAAGTAGTAAATTCAGGGGTGGTAATATATGAAAGAAAGATTGTATATAAGGATAAACTACAGGAAGAAAGCACTAGCTCGTAGAAAGAAAAATATGAAGCGAGTTTCAACAGGTTCCCAACAACCCATTGACGCACAACGGTCTATTTCAAGTGACCGCGAGTTTAACCATAAACGACGATTGTTATATAATGTAATTGTACAAAGCTTGCGTAAGGACGTAGAAGTTTGGTGGTCGGAGAGTACTAACGAGTTAGAAGCAGTAGATGCTTCCGATAACTACCGGGACCCCAACTCTTGAAGCGCTACAAATCAACTGGCCCAGATGACTTACCTCCAGCTCTTTTTAAAGATAGTGGTGACTTTCTGGCTAAGGAACTGACTGTGTTGTTTACAAAGATCTGGCAATTAGAGAGTGTTCCAACATAATAGAATGAGTCGATACTCGTTCTTATCTCTAATAAGGGTTCACGTTGTTTCTAAAACAACTATCGGGGAACAAGTCCACTTCCAGTCGCGTTTAAACTATTGGCTTCTGTCATGATTCTTAGATTGTTCAAAACTCGAGAAAAATTGACTCGAGAGGACAGGCTGGTTTTCGTTCTGGGAGAAGATGTACTGATCATATTTACACCCTCCTACAAATTTTATAATACATCTATACTTATTACAGGCCAACAATCATAGTGTTTCTTTACATCACGTCCACCTTCGATTCGTTGGATAGGGCTGTTCTCTGAGATTGTCTATTGAAGAAGGATGTGCCTGAGAAGATTATTAACATATTTAAAGTCCTACATAACAACACCTCAGACAGAGTGAGGGCATACAACCACCTTTCTTAATTGTTCCATTCAAACAGTGTGGTTAGACAGGGTTTCCCCATCTCACCATTCCTCTTCAACTTTGCCATCGATGACATTCTAGAAACAGCCCTGATGTATGTAATTAATGACGGTGTGGATATGTTACCTGGAGAAAGACTTCTCGACCTGGAATATAACGATGATATTGTCTTACTGTGCGATAATGCCCAAGCCATACAATCGTACTTAATCAGTTGGCAATTATTATCCGTAGGTATGGTATGTGCTTTGCACCTTCGAAGTGCAAAGTACTTCTGCAAGACTGGCAGGATCCTAATCCTGTACTCACCCTGGATGGTGAGCAGATAGAAGTAGTCGAGAAGTTCGCGTATCTGAGTACCTGCATAAGTGCTGGTATTGGGGTCAGTGATGAAACCAATTCACGTATAGTGAAAGCCAGAGCGGCTTATGCCAATCTGTGCCATCTTTGGCGCCTTCCTGATGTTAGTATGGCTGTAAAATGTCGGATCTACAACGCGTCGGTGAGAGCAGTTCTGCTCTATGCTTGTGAAACCTGGCCTCTCTGAGTTGAGGATGTTAGACGACTCTCTGTGTTTGATCATTGTTGCCCCCGAAAGGTTACTGACATCCAGTGGCAACACCCTGTTAGTAATGCAGAGGTCTGGCATCATCTGTTATGGCACAGAGACGATAATTCAATTGGTGTCACTATCTTGAAACATTGACTTCGGTGGCTTGAACATGTCTTACGAATGTCGTCTCAGAGAGTTCCACGTCGTGCACTAGTTGACGACGCTGGGACTGGTTGGAATAAAGTGGAAAGGTGGTCAGTCTACGACATGGTGTCGTGACAAGGAAGAAGGATGTACAAGACTGGCTTCTGTTGGTCTTTCGCGACTCCCTGGTTGGGGTCCGAGAGATGATACAACACAGTGGTTATCACATATGGCTCAGAATAGAAGCCAGTGGCGATCCTGCTGTAACCTTCTTTTACTTTCTTCATAAAAACTGGTTGTATCTTTTTTAACTGAAAGATTTCTTATGGTTATACCTTTCCGTTTCCCCTATTATTATTATTATTATTATTATTATTATTATTATTATTATTATTATTATTATTATTACACTACATAACACTAATCTGGTCGTTATTGTTCTTTTTTCTTTTACACTCCTCATCTTTCTTTTTCTCTTCGAATTCTCTTTGTTTTGTGTGGCGCATATATATTTGATGCCCTCTTGTATCGATATTTATGTGTTCAAATAAATAAATAAAATAAAATGTAGAGTAGCTGGAGACCAGCTGAACTGCTCCTGTTTCGCCCATCGTTCTAAACGTCTGGGCTGAGAGCAGATATGAGTGTCGTATTTTTCCGAGATTGTCTCACTTAAGCTTGACTTGTTAATTCCAGTTTCTTTTATTAGTCTGAAAAGCTGTCTTGTATTACCTACAGCCACTGCCTTCTCCATCTCTTTTGCTTTTATTGCCCGCCACTGCTCACGGTTGTTCATTAGACTTCTGGTTAACCTAGGTCTGATTTGCTTTCGCTCTTCATCGTGTTCAGAGCCTGATGGGATTCACTTGTTGACTTAGAATATGCCGATGACATTGTTCTATTTGGTGAAGACACTGACAAAATGCAGAGTCTTCTGACAACTCTAAGCAACAATGCAAGCATGTTCGGCATGCGATTCTCCCCATCGAAATGCAAAATGTTACTTCAGGATCGGGTTGCATCGACACCTAAACTAATGATAGGGAGTAAAGTAGTTGAGCGTGTCGATCGCTTCACTTATCTTGGGAGTCGCATCATCTTTTGTAGTCTGGTGTGTGACGAAATCTCAGCACGGATACATAATGCTCGACTAGCTTTTGCCAACTTGCGTCATTTATGGCGTAAGCGAGATATCCGTCTATCAACCAAAGGACGGGTTTACTGCGCAACAGTTAGTTCCGTCCTGCTTTATGGGAGTGAAACATGGCCAGTAAGAGTAGAGGATATTCATAGGTTACTAGTATTTGATCATAGTTGTCTTCGAAGCATTGCTCGTACATCCTGGGACTACCGAGTTGTTAGGAAACAGATACTAGGTAAGGATGGCAAATCGATTGGTGAATTAGTGAAACTTCATCAGTTGAGATGGCTGAGATACGTGTTACGTATGCCCAATCACCGACTGCCCCGCTGAGCGATGTTTTATGGTGTAGGAGTAGGTTGGAAGAAAGCTAGGGTCGGTCAGACCGAAACGTGGCACAAATACATGAAGTCACTGACAAGTAGACTGAGTCATATTGGTAGGTGTAGACTACCTGGTTGGGGACCGCGAGATGATAGCAACCGATGGTTAGAGACCCTGAATGACATGGCTCAAAATCGTTTAAAATGGCGCAGGTGCATACACTCTTTGTATTCTACCAAATTTTAATCTCCTGATTCCTCCTCGTCTCTCTTTTCTCTTCCGAAATTTGTTTCACTGGATTATACTCTTTGAATAACATCTCCAATCCTCAATGTTTCCGATTACTGCTTATACTTTTACTACCTCTACCACTATGGGATTTGAATCGGCAATTGTATCTCTGTGCTTATGTGGTATGGCTACTTGAACTGATGTACGTACGTACGAAGTTCTACGTTGTTGCTGACTGACTTCCATTCAACCTTGTTTATTTGAGATATAATTACGCTCATGTTCGTGTTTTGATTTGAGGACTTGTCGAGTGAAGTAAAGTGTCTAATTTATACTATGTAATGGGTGGCTGAGTTGTGATGAGAGTTCATATCAATACTGAAGACTACTTTCGATCATATTGTGGTTTAATTTTAGGACACTTCATGTCAAAATTGAAAAGCTACGTTGCATCTTACACTATTTTCATCGTGTTCTTCAAAAGTTTCCTACGGGATCAGTTACATTTACAAGACGCTGTCTAGGCAATTTGTCACCAGATTGGTCGAGGAGCGAATTAACATTTGATCAGTTGCGTTTACATGTCAGTGCCACAGGATCAATTACTGATGCTGGTCCAAACACCTTACAAGTTTGTTATGTGTCGTTTATTAAACCTTTTTTGTATTGAGTGTAGTTTTGTATTGTTTTTTTTTAATGCTAGGATGTATCTTATGTTGCCACTTAGATCAACCATTAAGAAATTTTTTCATACAATCATCTTGTAGTCGTTTATATGAAATCTATATTTATGACTTGTGAATTTCATTACAGATACCTAGATCTCGCCGAAATCAAGCGTCTTTACATAGGATTATTAATGTACTAAACTCCTAACCCGTTCCATCTCTATGAATAAAATATCCTGTTTCCGTTCTGTCACTAGAGTATCGATTTCGTCATACGTCGTTGTTTCCATTAATTTGCTTCATCAACTAAGTTTTTATCAGAAGGGGTTTTGTGGACATTATAGTAATCTGAATAGATAAGGTCATGAGTCAGTTGAAGCAAGACCACAGTGGAACATCTGGAAGCACTGGACGGCCGATCCATCCTACAGCGGGACTTCCCAACAGCGCACACACGATCCCGCCTCGCGAAATTCGAACCCAGGACCTACCAGTCTCGCGCGCGAGCGCTTCCAGCGAGAAGCAGTGACCAGTGGAATTCAACTGGGTTTGTTCTGACATAGTAACTCACTGTGGATAATGGTGTGTGTGTCTCTCAATTGCATGTATTTGTGCCACGTTTCGGTCTGACCGACCCTAGCTTTCTTCCAACCTACTCCTACACCATAAAACATCGCTCAGCGGGGCAGTCGGTGATTGGGCATACGTAACACGTATCTCAGCCATCTCAACTGATGAAGTTTCACTAATTCACCAATCGATTTGCCATCCTTACCTAGTATCTGTTTCCTAACAACTCGGTAGTCCCAGGATGTACGAGCAATGCTTCGAAGACAACTATGATCAAATACTAGTAACCTATGAATATCCTCTACTCTTACTGGCCATGTTTCACTCCCATAAAGCAGGACGGAACTAACTGTTGCGCAGTAAACCCGTCCTTTGGTTGATAGACGGATATCTCGCTTACGCCATAAATGACGCAAGTTGGCAAAAGCTAGTCGAGCATTATGTATCCGTGCTGAGATTTCGTCACACACCAGACTACAAAAGATGATGCGACTCCCAAGATAAGTGAAGCGATCGACACGCTCAACTACTTTACTCCCTATCATTAGTTTAGGTGTCGATGCAACCCGATCCTGAAGTAACATTTTGCATTTCGATGGGGAGAATCGCATGCCGAACATGCTTGCATTGTTGCTTAGAGTTGTCAGAAGACTCTGCATTTTGTCAGTGTCTTCACCAAATAGAACAATGTCATCGGCATATTCTAAGTCAACAAGTGAATCCCATCAGGCTCTGAACACGATGAAGAGCGAAAGCAAATCAGACCTAGGTTAACCAGAAGTCTAATGAACAACCGTGAGCAGTGGCGGGCAATAAAAGCAAAAGAGATGGAGAAGGCAGTGGCTGTAGGTAATACAAGACAGCTTTTCAGACTAATAAAAGAAACTGGAATTAACAAGTCAAGCTTAAGTGAGACAATCTCGGAAAAATACGACACTCATATCTGCTCTCAGCCCAGACGTTTAGAACGATGGGCGAAACAGGAGCAGTTCAGCTGGTCTCCAGCTACTCTACATTTTATTTTATTTATTTATTTGAACACATAAATATCGATACAAGAGGGCATCAAATATATATGCGCCACACAAAACAAAGAGAATTCGAAGAGAAAAAGAAAGATGAGGAGTGTAAAAGAAAAAAGAACAATAACGACCAGATTAGTGTTATGTAGTGTAATAATAATAATAATAATAATAATAATAATAATAATAATAGGGGAAACGGAAAGGTATAACCATAAGAAATCTTTCAGTTAAAAAAGATACAACCAGTTTTTATGAAGAAAGTAAAAGAAGGTTACAGCAGGATCGCCACTGGCTTCTATTCTGAGCCATATGTGATAACCACTGTGTTGTATCATCTCTCGGACCCCAACCAGGGAGTCGCGAAAGACCAACAGAAGCCAGTCTTGTACATCCTTCTTCCTTGTCACGACACCATGTCGTAGACTGACCACCTTTCCACTTTATTCCAACCAGTCCCAGCGTCGTCAACTAGTGCACGACGTGGAACTCTCTGAGACGACATTCGTAAGACATGTTCAAGCCACCGAAGTCAATGTTTCAAGATAGTGACACCAATTGAATTATCGTCTCTGTGCCATAACAGATGATGCCAGACCTCTGCATTACTAACAGGGTGTTGCCACTGGATGTCAGTAACCTTTCGGGGGCAACAATGATCAAACACAGAGAGTCGTCTAACATCCTCAACTCAGAGAGGCCAGGTTTCACAAGCATAGAGCAGAACTGCTCTCACCGACGCGTTGTAGATCCGACATTTTACAGCCATACTAACATCAGGAAGGCGCCAAAGATGGCACAGATTGGCATAAGCCGCTCTGGCTTTCACTATACGTGAATTGGTTTCATCACTGACCCCAATACCAGCACTTATGCAGGTACTCAGATACGCGAACTTCTCGACTACTTCTATCTGCTCACCATCCAGGGTGAGTACAGGATTAGGATCCTGCCAGTCTTGCAGAAGTACTTTGCACTTCGAAGGTGCAAAGCACATACCATACCTACGGATAATAATTGCCAACTGATTAAGTACGATTGTATGGCTTGGGCATTATCGCACAGTAAGACAATATCATCGTTATATTCCAGGTCGAGAAGTCTTTCTCCAGGTAACATATCCACACCGTCATTAATTACATACATCAGGGCTGTTTCTAGAATGTCATCGATGGCAAAGTTGAAGAGGAATGGTGAGATGGGGAAACCCTGTCTAACCACACTGTTTGAATGGAACAATTAAGAAAGGTGGTTGTATGCCCTCACTCTGTCTGAGGTGTTGTTATGTAGCACTGCAATCTGTCAGGGCATAGGCCGAGATGACGAAAAGAAATCGTTTTTCATGCCGATTTCTTCTCACTTTGATGGAACTTTCTGATCTAACAGCACATAACCGACTGTTAATGGGGATCCTATTGAACAGTGCTGTCTCAGTTCTAGTGCTTAATGCGACACCAACACCAGCAAGAACAGATGAAGATGCCACAGGGTCCCCGGATAAACGCACGTGAAACATGCTTTTCGTAGCGACAGATGGAGAGAGAATTCGTGGTGCGTCACTTCTGTCTTGAATACGGGTTTCGAATAGACGACATAGATTGATGTTGATACTTTCAAAAGACATAAACAACCGTATCTGTTTTCCTATTAACACTAGTATGCGAACGTTGAAGGAGGCGAGTGTAAATGGTAAACGTGGCTTCAAAAAGACTGGTTTAGTATTCGTAGTCGGCGGTGACATTCAACTTTCAACCAGTCATTGATTAAGATCGTTTAGGTTGGACGGGGTTTCTACCGTATACGAGCTGCTGTATAGTTGAAAAATGAAAGAATATATAAAATTAGGATAAAAGGAAGTAGATAAGTGACGTGGTATAAAAGAAATAAAAACGAGTATTATCAAATGACTGAATATGAGTTGGCTGAAGGAGAGTTAAAGCAAGAGTAATTGTTTCAGTAGTAATTATCATTTGGTTTGTGTGTGGGTTGGAATACTGCCTGAATGCCCAGACCGAAGCAGGTTGTTTTCTTAGATGTCCACATTTCAAACCTTTGAACCAAAGGTCTAATCTACAAGACGGTGGAGCAACGTTAGGAGATGCAGTCCCATGGTAGCCGGTGACCAACAATAGGTTCATACGTCATTTGTTCCCTGAAAACCATGGAGTTCATGTGCACCATTGGTTTAGAATTACGGTTTTCCATCTCCCCTAGGTGTACGCGAACCCGGTTAAAGCGCCAGACTTTTGTCTTTTCGGTTTTATAAACAACATCCCCGCCACGAGAAGACAGCGAGTAAGACTACAGTGACAGTGGCTGTACATGCGTGGCCGTGTGAGCATTTTGATAGATGGAGCTGACCCTCTTCACCCTAGGCCATTCCAGGGCATTTAGGGGATAAATAAATCACTCAGATGATTTCTTTGTAAAACAATCACGTGAGTCGTATTCACCATGCAAATAGGTGAATACATGCTTTGGCCATTAATAATTTTTCGAGCAGAGCTTATGTCATGAAATCTCTAGGTCTGTTTACACGACCACTGATCCATAATTTATCTGTTTGACCGAATGAAATAGTAACTTGAATAGAAATAACACACGACAGAGAAACGTTTTTATTGATGTAGTCGTACATCCTTGTGTAAAAGTTATGTTTTAATTCTGTCCCTACTATTTATTGGGTTTGATTCCTTTAGTTTTGAAGAAAGATTATCACTAGCATTAAGTGAGGTTTTAGTGTACAGGTGTTTGAATAAATCTCTGTTAAGTAAAACATTGCTGTTGATGATAGCATATCAAGTTACCGACTCTGTTTTCATCTCGTATCTTTCACTTACAATTACTAATACTTATCTTCTGTTCAATTTAATCAAACCATTTGATCTGACCTTGTGCAATAATACAGATTCTTTTACGATTACTAACACATAAGTTCTTTGCTGTTTAAATCAAAGGGACGATTGCTTTTATCTTTTGCATTATAATAATGTTATTTTTAATATCCATCTTTTTGGCACTGCTTTTCAAGGATTTATATTCAAAATATTAATAACTTCACAAATGTTTAAATGTTTTAGGTTGATTTCGCCAACAGTTATCTCGGTGGTGGTGTTTTAAATAGTGGATGTGTACAAGAAGAAATTATGTTTGCTTTACGACCAGAATTGTTGGTCAGTTGCTTATTTGTCGAGCGTCTGGGGTTTGATGAGACACTTATTATTGAAGGTGCTGAACAGTATTCCGTAGGTTCTGGCTATGCTGATGATTTCTGTTGGGCTGGAGATTTTAATCATTCGGATAGTGGGATGAAACGGTAAGTTTCACATGCATTCATAATACTGATCAACCGGATGTGATACTTGGGAGTTATTAAGAATATAAGATATCCGTCGGATTATTTCCCATCTTCATACACGGTTAGTAAATGGGTTATCATAAAAATGTTTGTTATTAGATTCCTAAAACTTATTTTAGTCTTTCAGTTTAAGAGTTTGACAACCAAACAACCTTAGCTTTTGCCTATACATTCAGTCGTTAATTGAAAATGCAAGGTTTAAAAGATTAACTGCTATAATCACTAAACGTTCACTGACAAATAACTTCAGTATACGTGTCTTTAAAGAGAATATAAAAAGTACAGTGTCCTTGGTAAGATACAATTATTAACTTATAGTTAGATTTCCATAAGCTTCTGTAAATGACAAACATTTAGTTTACCCTGGCCTCCATTATCTGAGCATGCCTGAACCTTCTGAAATTCAGTTTAGGTTGTTAGATTCTCTAGACGTTCGGTGACTTCATTATTTAGTTACGACATTCATTTCTAGAACACCTTTGAATCATTATCAGAATGGGGATTTGTGGAGATTGTAGTAGTTTCATTAGTTGAATTCATGAGTCGATCTAAGCTAGACCACCATTGAATTATATTTATTTTGTTCTACATTTTCCAACGATTCAAGTTCACTTATTCTGGGTAAACACATTGGGTTTTATACGATTTGACCAAATAGTTAATTTTCTCGCCTTGAATCTACTTGTGTTGTAACGCGAATTACTTACCATTTAGGTAAGTTGTACTTTCACTTAAAACTCTTCGGTTAGCCTAACGCGACATGCGTGATTATTCATCCTTGGATTAAAGTGCTTTCAGTACAGCTTAAAAGTTCTGAGTGATGGTGAGAAGTCCCATAATAGGATAAAAAATAGCTAATAGTCTTTTATTGGATATGTGATTTTCACTGTTATTAGCACAATTTTCCAACATACTGACCTAGAATGTAGTTACATTTCTTTTCTGTCTAGTTTATATTGTAGACGGAAGGCTGTAATTACAAGAGCGTACTTGCTCAGCTCAGTTCTTTTGAATAGTAGTTTACTCATCAATATTGCTTATTTATACTATGAATATAGTTCTTCTTGATTTCTACTAGCGACAAGTGGGGGAGATGGAATTATGCAGTAGTAGCAATGGATGCTACTAAATACAGTAATCCTACGGAACAGTATAATGTCGAGGAAATGCTGAGAGAATTAAATAAGGTAATATTATGGTTTTATCACTTTATTTAAATTGTACTTGATTTTATAATAATCGCGGTTGGAAAAACATTTTTTAGTTGTTATAACATTGCTTACCTAAAGAACGTAGTATGTTTGATTTTAGAGCTGTATATTTACTGTTCTCCATAACTGGGTTTAATAGTACACCATCACCTATCATCTGACAATAGGCTTGTATAGATTAGTATGGACTAACTGTTTGATTATTTGATGCATCATTGATGTGCTGGTAACTTTTTGTGGTTTGAATAAAATTTTAATCCATATTTCAAAAAAACTGATGTAATTATTATTTATTTCACTTTTTTTCGTTTGGCGAATTATCCAGCCTTTTGTTTAGTATAAAACATATTAGTCAGTTAACTGGAGGATGTCTGATTGTTTTCATGAAGTGAACGATCAGTTATTTTCATTGTGTGCTGCAAATGATTTGTTTTCGAACTGAATTTTGAAGACAGTATGTTATGTTTTTTCCTTACGTCAATAACGAATTCTCACACCACTACTATGGTATATATATGATTGGCGGATGCACATTTTTCTGTCCCTAACGCCTCAACCAGAATACAAGAAAGTCAACCTATGCACCTTGAATTGTTCCAGACTTAAAGACTCACATTGTTGTATACGTCATTTATATGACCACAACTTACCATAAATGAGAAATCTCGGCCTGTACAAAACTGAGTCATTTGTAGTATAACTTAAATGCAGGCTTATAATTCGAAAAATCTAACAATACCACAAACCACTTATTTAATGAAATATCAGTCAGTCAGCTACAACATAAGACCAGGCACATATATGCATCGGTCCAAGTTGCCATACCTCATTAACACAACAAGGTGAATACCGGATTCATAAAAGTAGTTAATTCAGAGGTGGCAATATATAAAAGAAAGATTGTATATAAGGATATAGTACAGGAAGAAAGAATTAGTTCGTAGAAAGAAAGATATGAAGTGATTTTAATCACTTAGTTTAAGGGAAAACAGAGAGTGTATACACTGACGTCATTGTGATAAATTCTGAGCTATGTCACCAAGAGTCTCCAACCATTGGTTACAATAGTCACGTGCACCCCAACCAAGTAGTCTGCATCTCCCAACATGACTCAGACTAGAATTTAGTGACTTCAAGCACTGATGCCACGTTTTGGTTTGGCCGCCCCTAACTTTCTTCCAACCATCTCCAACACCGTATAGCTTTGCACGTCGTGGTAATCGGTGTTCAGGCATATGTACTGAATCACGGGAAAAGATTTGGCAAAGTTTTACCTTTTTCATTTATTCTCCGATATCTAGCACAATTTTTTTCTTAGACAGTAGGAAACTTTATGTTGTTCTATTCCTTCGTTATTTCGTGTTTACAGGCATATTGTGGATTTACCGACGAGTTATTTCCTGAAAGAAAACTACCTCCAGTTGTAGCTACTGGGAATTGGGGATGTGGTGCTTTTCGAGGTGATGTAGAACTGAAATGTACGTAACATATTCTTTCAGACTTTCGAGTTAAGTTTATCTGAAATTTTATGGGTGTCATTTGTATCGAGTTTGTTATTAAACAGCTGCGTAGTCCGTAAACCCTAATCGTTTCAATTAATGTATTTACCGTAGATTGCTAACTGCTTACCATGGAGCTATTTTTATTTACGGAGTTGTAAGTTTTGGTAAAATTCACCTTATACTCAAAGATGTGAAAAACATTCTTTTATATATTATATGTGTTGAGCAATTTTTTTGGATTTTTGGTAAACTACTCTCCATCTTAAATTATTTTCTCCGTCGTGTGTTAAACGTTTCAGGTATACTTCAAATGATGGCATGCCTTCAAGCTAAAAAGTCACTGGCATATTTTACTTTTGGTGATAAAGGGTTTTGTGATAGAATCTATGCAATGTATACGTTGCTTTCTTCTGAAAAAGTAACTGTAGGTAAGGTGGAATTTTTTAAATGAACTATTCAATATATTCTCGTTAATGTAGAGAATGATATCGTAGTAATTCTAATTGAATATCTTCGTGAAAATATATAATGAAGTAAAATCATTCAAATAACGTTTATTTATCCCCCAGTTTAGATTTTTTCTGACTGTCAATCAAATAAGTATGTAACTCACCAAAAGCTATCCTTTGTTGTCATCCAACTTTAAATCTGTCGCGACGTCGATCTCTTTCGTAACGGCACTTGATTTGAAAAATGTAGACGAAGATTGATTAAGATTTACATAGACAGAATTAAAGTTTCTTAACTTTTCTAACCGAAGTACTCTACGGTGTACAAACTAGGGTGCTTAAGTGTATTTTCTTTTTTAATTTAAACAACTTTATCTGATTGGGTAATCACTATCTAAATCTTAATATGAAGCTACAAATTTTGAACAGTTCTGTCGTCCATTTTTTAGTTGATTTTATACTAAAGTTGACTTCAATGAATGTTTGAGACCCAACTATTCCAGAGATGCCTAGTGCCTCTATAGTGTCTTGCTTCTGGTGAAATAATATTGTATAAACTCTGATAAAGATTAAATTCAAAAACATTACGTTTTACTCTGGATTTCGTTCCATATTTTGCATATGAATCAGTTCATAATCAAAGTCAAATTGAGTATATGAAAATACCATATCTTAATTTAGATTTTTAAAGAAAATATTGCGGATATCTATTGTAATGTTCACCATCACTATGGATTGATAGACTAGACTTTTATAAAATATAGTTGTTCTAATTATGTAGAGATATCTTATTAACGGATCATGTATTGTGCCTTGGGTTTGGAGAATTTGTGCAAAACTCGAAAATCAGGTCCTATTTTAATTGGATCGCCCCCATATTATAGTAGCACTTTCAGACTGTTCTGTTTACAACTGTTGTCTTAGTATAGAAGTACTTTTCCTCGTCAATATCCTCTTTTGTTATCAAAACTAATGGTTTATTAATTTCACGTTTTATAGGACGATTATGGCAAATACTAATTGAGCATGCTGGACATGACTTGATGGAAAACCAATCTGTATTTGATCTTATTTCTCAAACGTTGAAGTAAACGTAAATCATTGATACATATGTAAAATATCACTAACTTTTATGTCAAACCTCTTTTTTATTTGCCTTTTCACGAACTTGGTAGCTACAATTTCACTACTTTTGCTTTGCAACTTGTACAAAACAAAAGGAAAAAAAAATAAATCAACTCCAAAGTAATCGTTTTGCTTGTAATTAGAAACATAATTCATTTTTATCTTAATGGTTAGTCTTCCAGGATGGGAGTTCAACCTTTATTGAGACAAAGTTCTGTTTCTGTTAACTAAGTATTCAACGTTTAGATTTTCTTTGAAGTGTAATTGCCATTCCGTTAAATAGGATAGATTAATTATATAATGTCCATGTATAACCAGGAATATGAGTATTCAGTTTTCAATGTTCGAAATTAACATTTAATCCAATAATTATGAAGCACTTGTTTCTTTCCGTTCAACGTTAATGCGTAATAAGTGTAGTCGTCACTCGTACATGACTATTGATTACACTTCTAAAAACATAGGTCATAGACGATTGTACGTCTGCGTCTTTTAGCAGCCTAAATGCTTCTGTTTGGTAACTTTTAATGTGAGTTTTATGCGGTTGTATCATACAGTCATACAAGTTCGACTGCTTATTGAGAATTCGATATCGATACCAACAAGAACATGTTAACACAAAGGTACAGGTTAAGCATAGTTGTTCCCCAGTATGAATTAGTCTCTTATATCTAGTGTGACCGAATATATCCATCTTCAAACCTTGAGGAATCACAGTTCACTTTAGTTGTACAAATCAATAACTGTATATACTGCGTAGGTTACTTAAAAAAGACGAAGATGTATCATTACAAAACAAACTATGATTGCTTAAGTTAGTGTTGTAAGACTGTAAAGTAAAATTTATCTGCTTACTATTATTTCGGTATGCCTAAATAAATATGGAAGATGACAGTACAAAAGATAGGCTTTGAATTAACTTCGTGATCCCATGATTAGTACTAAATTGTTATTTAAGATCCTAATAATTTCATTATGCTAAATATTCTTAATAATTCTGTTAATGAAGCTTAATTATCTACACCATTAGCATAAGCGTAGTCATTAGAGCAATTAATCTTCAATATAATGGATTGCACGTCTTATCCTCGGTCGGTTTATATTGCGGTGTGCTACTGATGTCGACAGATATAAGTAGTACGTATCACCAACCGAAAGTGAAATGCCTGGAGGCAGAAGGTAAAGAAGATCAAAGAAAAGAGAACGAGAACAAAGAATGATAGGTGTGGAAACGAAAGGAAAATGAAGTCTGAGACGATTGACTGATATTTGCAAAAGGAGCAGTCAATTTTGAGACGATTGATTGGGAGTTTACAAATTAAGCATTTACTGTATGGTTCTCAGATTTCACTAAGATGTTCTGTAATCTTGTGTTTCGAATACATTCGATTTTCTCGACTTGTGTTCTCGTTCACTTCAATATTATTGACCCTAACAAAAGTAGTGTGACTTACACCTGCGTACAGAAAGTTGTACATGCTGGATGGATAACCGTAATGGATGCCTTGCTTTCCCCTTGATTTACCCAAAATATAGAAAGACAACAAGGCTCAACATTTTTATTATTTTATTCTTGAACTGCGATACGTAGATATGTGTTTAATTGGGACTTGATTAATTCTAGACATACTTGTAATTTTAACGAATTTGTCACCAGATTTCACATGGTAGTCTGTTGGTTCTAGTTTTGTTAATTTACTCCGTCCAGTATTACAGTTAACACTAGTGTTGGAATCACTGAGACGAGTGGGCTTCATTTTTCGGTCAGTGTTTGTATTTGTTCTAATTGTGTGTGATTGATGTTCTGTGCTTTGTATGGTATCTCGACCGGAATTTTTTAGTTTATCAATATTTTCTAATTTATTTGACCAGTAATTGTTGCTATCATGGAATTTTTGTGAAATCTAAATAAAATGTTAATGAAATAGAAGAAATTATTTGTAGGGATAAACAATCATAGTGTTTACTGAATAAATTAGAAAGTGAATGTTAAGGCCTTATTTAATTAATGCAATAAAGTATAGAGGTTCATAATCTAGGCTTAAAACAAAACGATTATGGTATGTATTCCGGATGAAAATACTATTGAACTAACCAAAACAAATATGTGAAAGTCCGACCTAGCTATTTATGGTTAGAACTATGCTTTAACTAACTAAAAATGAAAAGATAGATTATTCAATACACTAGGAACCACGCAAAGGTTATGTTAAAAACCATATTCAACTGCCTAAGTCCACTTCATAAACTTTGTGATATGCTTAATTGTGCTGCGTACTTCGCTAATGACGTGTGATGGTTCTATTGGAATGATTTTATCGATATAACTAAGTGATATCTTTATAGTCAACAAAATAAGCGACACCAAAATTTAATTTTGGTCTAATATCGGAAAAAATGTTTCAGAGTGAGGTAACAGCTTTTTATGACAATGAAGACATATTGTTATAATTGCGAAACGGAATAACTAATGCTAAGACTATATATAATTTGCAGTGGAATAATTAAAGAATAGTTTAATACACTTATGGTTTTATCGATTATTGATGACCACAAGTTGATTACATTTTTAAAAAATCAGTACATCACTACGAATTTACATTTCCCATGAAACTGTCAGAGATATATCTGTTTCATATTTTATTATCCGGTGTTGAATTTTTCAACGCACATCAAGTCAGTACCCACACTCTATGGATACCATCTGGCAAAATACTTTATTTGCCGTGTTGGTTGAAGCAAATTCAGGAAGGAAATATAAATGACTGGCTGGAAGGGAATAGACAACTGAAAGAGAGAAGTATGCCTAATACTATAACAGTATGGTTCAACAGAGGAGGAGAGGTAATTCATGTTGGTGAAGTGTTAACTATCTACTTGCCCTTAACTGGAGTCAGCGAAGTACCTGTGGTACAGAATGCTCTCAAGAATGAAGGTATACCAGGTGTAGAAATGAATTTGGAGCCAAAATACAGTGAAACACTTGCGGGAATCAAACAACTTCTGTTCACTCATGAAATGGAAATTGTCACGTGTGCAGCTATTAGATCGACACCAATAATTGGTGTTGAAAACAAATGGGCTTTCTTTCAACGTGATAGTACAATTGTTAGGCAAGCACAATTTGCTTTCCACGTTTACACTCCACCAATCATAGTATGGAGCTATGCACTTGAAGCACTTTCCAAAGATCTAATAACAGAGAAAAACCTTACACAAACATTGACTAATATAAAACACTGGTGTACATCAAAAGTAAATATAGCCGAATATAAGTTAAGTCCTTGTCAGGATATAGTAGTACAGGTGTTGCCACTGACCTCACTCAAGAAACCAACTGATTCTTTGCTAGTTGAATTACCGAAAAGTACATTCACAGAAATATCAATACTTATTGAACTATCACATGAACCGATCTTCTTATTATTAAGTCCTGCAGGAAGTCATTTTAACTATATTCACGCTACTCTAAAAGCGGAAATGGACGAACTCATTAAAAGATCAGTAATAAAGGACATTTTATTTACACCCGAAATCGCCACTCGCATACGAGTAGTCTGTCCACCAGGTAGTCATACGTATCAGCCACCACCTTTGTTCAAGTCATTCACTCCTAGTGAGCATGATGAATCATTATTCGAAAACTCATCAGCATATCCACTAACAAAATGGTCACTCGTATGCCATCCATGTCCTCCAGGTCATGCTCCTCAAACTCCATACGCATTTAGTGGTTGTCACTTGTGTCCTAAGGGTTACTACTCAGGTGAAACGAATTATCCGTCAAGTGGAGGATGCCTGCAATGTCCCATTGGCTTTACTACGGATAACATAGGCGCGAAGTCTGTCAGAGAATGTCATGTGGATGGAGGAGCTATATCTCGTCTGATAATTGGAATCTTCATCAATGTATGGAAAGAATTTGAGCAATTTTTGATTGATAATTCGAGAAAAGACTTTACTACTAGAGCGGGAGAACAAATCCAGGAAAATTACTGGGTTTCGAAGAAAAAAATTGGTTTGCCTGTATGGATCTTTCTGAGTTTATATATCTTGACAGCTTTATGGTTGTCATCAATAGCTGTCTATCGGATGCGTCTTTACATCAAACTACGCAGAATGTATCAAGCGCAGTTTAGATTACTTTTAAAATCAGCTTTAGTGGGACAAATAAATGTAGTTCTTCGAAATAAACAACAAATAAGAAGCAGTAATAATGTCACTTGATAAGGAATACAACCAGTGAAGCAATCATTACAACGATGCAAAATTAATGCTTCATGTTGTACATTTATAAAGAAAATATAATATTTCAGAGCAAATTTCATTTTATTGAAAAAAAGATCGTGAGAGTCAATTTTAACCGAAAATCACAAGTCATGTACGATATACTATTTTGTATTAAGTGACCAAATCACTTGTAAACCAATTTTAGTCAGATAAATTGTCATGAACGTCATTTTTCTGATAATTTAAATGAATTGTGAAAGTTCAAAATATAAAAAGGGTAAGTAATTACTGGAGGAACAGGGAACTAAAGTTACAACTGGATCTTCATAATCATTTATCTTTTCAGAGTATTTGTTAGCTGAAAACTATAGGAACTGCTCTTTAAATATGGGGGGAATTACGTATAATTTAAGATTTATTCAGGGTTAAATGATTTACAAAGTATGAATATACTATTTGTCCTTTGTTCTTAAGTTTAGGTCAAAAATTAGTTTTCAAAATAGATGTTAGATCCACATTAATTGGATTAAATTGCAAAAATTGCATAATATATAACAGTTGTCCATACCAATCCCGCTATTTCCCTTTCTATTCTTTTGATGTTTTTTGGGTGTGCCGCATCAATTAATCATGATCCATTATTCTGTATTGTAACATCAATAATATTCATTGAGTTCTGTGGGTTATGACTGATTTTTGAACAAAATCTCAATGGACATTGGCATTGATGTTTCTGATACTCGTCTAAATTTGTGTTCGTGAGCGTAGACTTAACAGTGTTAAAAATTATTAAGATCCGTACGAGAAGTGAAACCAAAGGATTTAGAAAATTACATATTTAACTCGTTTAAATTTGTATGAATACTGAAGAACAATTCACAAATAATTATCAATCTCTAGCACAGATTGCCCGCAAGAAAACTGATTACTTCGTTTAACTTAATATCGATCAGGATTGATCGTTTAGGGCTAAAAAATGGAGCTAGTATTTATTCATTTCTATCTTTAAGACACTTGATATGTCTTTTTGATACCCTGTTCTAATATTGAAATTCATTCTAATATCATTAAAAGGAAAGTAATTAGCTGTTGCCTGTTCATAAATTCTATTATAATAGATTAACCATTTTTAATTCAAATCTTACGGATTCAGCTCGTTCAAGCCAAACAGTTTTCGATTCTTGTTCAACCAAACTTTCGTCTCTATACTCTATGCAGTGATCCGATTCATCGAAAAATCCAACCTTGAGATGAGAAAATAGAAAATAACATAGATGTATTTAACGGGGAAATGAGTATTAGCATATTTTAAATTTGTGAGCAATTTTCGCTGTTAATTACTATTTTTTTAGTGGTGATCTTATTGCACTTAGTAGATGATTAATTTCCATCCAATTTACTATATTTATACTATACAGTCGGAGGTTAATCTGTTGATTTTATAATGATGCAGATTTTACATAATATAGAACTCATCAATCCAACCTCTGGTAAGGTCGTGGTTCTGCATCGCCGAGAACTCCTATACTAAAACGAAATAGCTATACGGTCCTTTCTGGATCTCAGCGGTTGTCTGAAATCGTAATGTAAACTATTATTGTTTTCAAATAGAGGTCTTGCACATACTAGGCTAATTTATCGATAATATTTGCGACTGACTGATCTCAGTTGTGATGCTGATGAAAACCACAGAGAACTGGACAGCTGTTTGGAGTTCAAACGTATCGGAACCGAAGCATTTGCCGCCAATGAGGCTGGATGGTCATTCCACCATAAAGCGAATCGATATGTTATAAATCTGTACCTTTTGATAATAATCCAGTAGTCTGATAGATAAGAGCTAGCTGGCTGTCCTGGGTATGGTCATGAGTACTAACTACCGAGGAGTTCTATACTGTTTGGAAGCAGTTGTCTAGTGTAAGGAATAATATTAATTATTAGACAGTAGTTTATCTAGTTGTGAACCTAAATATGTTTTACAGTTTTTGAAACTAAAGTGAACTTGAAAGCTGAAATAATACACCGTTGGGATAAAATTCTATTCCAGTAGAGATCGTTTAACACCCAAGATAGAGTTGTATCTAGATGGTTGCGGAAGTTGCTTTCAGGCACCACACACAGTGTAAGTTGACCATTTAATCTCATTTATCTTCTCTCTATAAAAGGCAAGGAACATCTCTGAAAGATTTTTGGTTGATTTCTTAAGATATTTCGATGCCATTATTCACATGCAATAGCCATATATCAGTGTACAGTAGAATTTATCTTAATGGTACTAATTGTATCAATCTTTTCTTCATTGTTACAAGAGAGGCAATTTAGAAGTGAATTAATATTCGTTTAAATATGAATAACTCACTTTGTGTTTATGATTTCCAATATCAAACTGAGTTAAGTTTGGATACTTTACTTTTGGCATGGACAGAAATTCATCTTCCATTTTATTCTTATTTAAAACACTTGAATTTATCATTTTACATGCATTTTCGACTTCCATTCTTAAATAATGATTAGCTTGTTTAAGTGCTTCCACTCTTGATTCGATGGAATCAGGTGAATTATCGGAACTGTTTAAATCATGATTGGTAAATTTCACAGATTCATAAGGTGATGCGTTACGTATTTTATTTCGTTCTGAATACTGTTTAGATCTATTACTACGAAACAGAAGTATATATTTGTTTTCAACAAAGAATATATACAATTTTATTCCTAAAATAGCATTAAAAATTAGGATTTTAATTGTAATCAGCAAATAAATATTAATCTGTGTTATGGTGTCCAGGAATCCTAACTGTTTTTTCAATGGATTTGTTTACTCATCATCTTGAAGATCATGTCATAATGAATCAAATAAATTGGTTCATTAAGTAGTCGATATTTCTACTATGAAAATATGTACCGTTCTCTCCATGTAAAGAAGAAATCTCTTACCAACTAGTCTCTCAGATTTCTCATTCACCATATTAACCTTTGAGATACAGTCTCAGATAATCATACAACAGACATAGGACTATCATCTGAGACCGATTTGTATACACCAGAAGCCCTTAAATTTCAGGCATCGCAATTTTATGATTGATTTCTTCAAGTAGTTATGATTTAATGGTTGTTGCAGAATCAGACGACTTCTAGTGCAATTACCAGAATCTCCGCAAATAAACTAAACAGCTTTTTATTATTTCACGATTTCAATTACCAATGTTTTTAAAACAAATTTATTGTTAAAGGTAAATTTATACTGTTTAGAAACCTTTCATCGCTTAACAAAATATTTAAGTCATAAAAAATATTTTTCTTATTTGAGTAATCAGAGTTTATTATCAGAATCACGAACTTATGATTTTTATTAAAATTCATACCCATATCTTCAAACTGAATATAAATATTCACGACTTGGAAAGTTATGGCAGTCAACTCTTGTCTCGACAAACATTTTTTGAGAAAAGACTTTTAATTATTGCTATAAAAGAACATATTTTACGTGAAATTTGCCTTTGAATCTGAGTCCTTTCTATATTCCCAACCAAAGTGATGCGTGGTTAATGAAGGGGTGTAAACGGATATATCTGGTATACCATGTATAAGTTCTGTCGTATGTATACTTCTGTCCTCTCACCTCACGTAAAATGCTCGTATTCTAGTCTGCATCTGATACTCTATTAAATGGATGTATCTTGTCTGAGTGTATTACGTGATTAGGTATATCCCAGCACTATACCACCATAATTGAGATAGGAGCTTCTTTGGCAAATATTGAATATTTAAACCAAAATCAGCAGTAATAAGCAAAAAACACTGATTAGTCAAAACTAGTTAGTATATGGCGGCATTCTACTTATGTCTGACTGCTGAATTTCCATGAAAATCATTCTGGGTAGTCTTGCATATGAAGTATATTTTTGTGTAAGTATGAGAATAGAACATGATAAACTACAAAAAGTAATCACAAACCTTGAGAGTTGAAGTTTAGGTAAATATTCCATTTCATTTTTTTCAATACTCTCCGTATTTGTACCGGCATTTTCCGACTTTTGAACAGCTTGAATACCAGCCGAAACTTTCACTGTAGTACTTTCACTTTTAAGTCTTAATTATAAAAATACAAATTAGCCTATTATTCTCAGAAGAATAAGAGTAAACTATGAATATTATACGTCATTTATCTACTTTAAAAGTTGTTTTGGGCATTTATTTTTCCATTTCATTGTTCTCTTGGTAAAGAGCTTCAGAGCTACTTTCATTTTTATCATTCTCCTTAAGTTATTCGTGATTGTATACATCCTAAATGATAGATAGTGTATAACTTTATTTCCTACCGTATATATCTACCTCGATAAAAGTGAAGAGTTCTACTTCTTTTAAATACACGATAGGAATCTCAATTTAAAATGATTATTTCTTTTTGATTCATGAGTGGTCGGTCAAATTGGAATATAATGATAATATGTTGATTTATTTACCATCTTTTACATTATTGCGTTTTATGTTTTGTAGCATTTTACTATCTCATAGAAGAAAGATCAAGGATTTTAGGGAAATACTACATATATTTATGAGAGTTTGATTTTTCTGATTGTTAACATTAAGAACTGCAATTTATTAACCTCTATAGTTATATATGCAACCTGAGGGGATTGACTCAAAATTGACTTTAGTTACAATTTTTAGTGTATCAGTTGAACGGAGCTAAATTAGTTCTGTAAGATGCTATACTATATTACTTAAAGAGATACTTTTATATCTTAGATACTTTTCCTACGTACAATGTTTTAATCCATATAAATACACTAACCTTGTCGTTCCATCCAAATAAAGTATTTAAAACTTTATTTTTACAATAACGTATAAAAACTTTGAAATAGTTAGTCACCTTAATTTATCTAGTTCATCCTGGACATGATTATATTCATTTTGTAAATTCTCTCTCGATAATTTAACAGTTTCAAGTTCATTGTGCATTATACGGTTTTTCGATTCCATTGAATCTAGTTTCTGTTTTAATAGTTTGTTTTCATCACTACTCTGCAAAACGAAAAGAAACTATAATAATCATGTGCATAAACTGATAACCTTATCTTTACCAGGAATAATCAGGCAATGTTATTCAAGGAACAAATAACGGTCTGAAGATAGTATTGACACAAAAGCTTTGTTTTAAATCAGTGATATTAATTTCATTGGACGACTATTATCTGCCTATCAATTACATAGTTTGCTAAACATTTTAAATTATATAACTTACGTTCGTCGATGCTTCTATAAGTTTGAATTCTTGATCTTTGTATTCTTTCTCTAACTTCTCAATCGTTTTACATGCTTCTTTCCATTTATTTTCCATTTGGTAAAGTGATTCATTTAGATGATCTGTTTTATCTCTTAATTCTGCTTCATGCTTCGTTTTCATACGTGTAATATCGACTGTTGCTTTGCGTAATGCATCTGACCGCGCAGTTAATTCACCTTCAAGACGATTTATTGTTTCTTGTAATTGAGCTCTTTCGGTCTTAGCAAAGAAACCATGAGAAAATGCACAAATAAAACAATGAATAATAAGTAATTTCTTCCCATGAATTGGGTTAAGATGATCAATACTGATTGTATTCATAACTTGTTTTTCCCAACTATAATAAACAAATGTAGAGAAGCTATTTGAAAATCCTGAAATGTTTGGGAAAAGTCATATTACTTAGTCTTGAGGGAATGATTACCAAGTCCTGAATTCACTTTTGAAAGGGATTAAGTTTCTTCAGCTATGCGTGATCATTGCTTTACTTGGATTAGACCGTAGTAGCGAATTTTTAAGTACATAACTGTTTTCAAACGACAATAGTACAAGTACGATAGTAGTGTAAGTAAAAGTTTGTTTGCTTGATGATGAGCAGAAAATATCAGTTAATGAAACGAAGTTTAGTATTACTGTTTATGCAGATCCAGAGTGTGATACTCAAATCAAACACATTCTCAGTATAAAAGAAAACATTTGTTAGAAACTATGCAATGTTAGTTAGTTATCTTGACTTTTTTCAGGAGCTCTTTATGAATAATGAACATGAGATAAGGTTAACATGAAGATGAATGTATGTTATTGATCTTTGTAATAGGTGAATCACATAACGCTGAAGAAATTTGGAAATGTGATTACAATGTGAATGACCAAACCAATAAACCATTAGTATTACTAATTTACATAAAATGCTAGAAAACTAGAAAAGATACACAAGTATTTTGTCAATAATTTATTAAAAATTGTTTAAAACTTCAGTATACTTATCATTGAGCATTGTTTTACATTCATTTTATGTCTCAATACTTAAAGGACTCTTACTTATTAGCCACAGTCCTAATAACTGAGTATAAAAGTCGATGAGTAAAATGGGATTGAGATGTGATGAGCTTTGGGAACCGGACGCGATCACGGAAGTAGCAGACTCAAATCGTTGGTTTGTTTCAACTACCACCGTAAAAGACAGTAGTAACAAAGTAACTAACTGGTTACATTTACTTGTGACTAAAAATATTCTATACTTACGAGGGATGTTTAAGTAAATAAACCTTTACTGAGTTCTAAACGTAAAGATAGCTAAGAGATACATGGGAAATTTTTTTATGAAAAGTTAAAATTATGTCTCTGATTATGAAGCATGTTTTCTACGACTAATATCATATGGTGGTTGATCTTTATTTTGTTTCATTAACAAGTGGATACCACTTGAGAAAATGAAAATAAAGTCATGATAACACTCTAATAATCATACTGAAAAAATCATTAGATTGTTAGTTTTTAACAGAAAGACCATCTTGAAACTTACTCTTAAAACTGTGGTAACTTTTTTGTATTCTGTTATTTGTTGTTTAAGATCTTTCACTAAATCCGTTAGGTGTGAACACTGAATTCGGTCAACTGAATCGTACTGATTATATTGGCCAGTGCATTTCGTTAGTTGACTTTCGCTTTCAAGTAATCGTGATTCTAAGCTTGATAAAGTTATTTCATACTGTTTCAACTAGACCAGAAGAATGTAAGGTGACAAAGCTGTAGACTTATTTGAATAAATAGTGTATGGATTGAAACGTAAGCAATTGCGAAACTCCTTAGCTTGTTAGTACATCTTATCAATCATAAAAGATTAATCTATTTAACAGATAGTCAAGGCATGGTAATTATGTTGCTTGATCATGTAATCACCTACTTTTATTATAATTACTAACTTTTATAACCATATCCCTTTTACTTCATATGAATTGATTTCCAACAATATAAATACGAATTTATCTTTAAGGACAAGACCCGAAATCATAATTTATCTGGTTCTTTGATGGTTTTGTCTTTTTTCAAATATTAATTAAAGCACCATTAACTCAAGTAAAGTCATTTGGTTGAGTGTAAGGATGAATATAATTGGTTGGTTTGATATCGCGTGTCAGTAGTTGATTAAGAAAAATACCGTACAAACTTTACAAAAGCCGATTTTACGAAGTATTTAGACGATATAATGCATGGCAGGTTAATAGTCTGCTATTGGTCAGTTTATGTTATATTTTTAGAAAGGGTTTTGTGGGGATTTTTTTAGAAAGTTCAATAGTTGAAATCATGTGTCAATTGAAGCTAGACCACCATGGAAAACATGGAAGCACTGGACGACCGTTTCGTCCCAGTATGGGACTCCTCAGTAGTGCGCATCCACGATCCCGCGAGATTTGAACCCAGGGTCTATCAGTCTCGCGCGTGAGCGCTTAACCATTAGACTACTGAGCCGGCATCCAACGGTGTTAATGTCTAACTTCAACCAATCCACGAAGTTGCGCCACCGTACACCATTGTCTTCAGTGAGTTGACATCTCACAACAGACCTGGTTGAACTCCACTGCCGAGGAATCCCATACTAGAGTGAAACGGTCGTTCAGTGCTTCCAGGTTTTCCATGGTGGTCTAGCTTTAATTGACTCATGATTTCAACCATTGAAATATGTTACATTTGTTAAACATTTGTATGCACTCAACGTCATTTGTCAGATCGTGGGACTGATGTATATGTAGGAGATAAATACAAAACTATATCTGTATTGTATTTATTCTCACCGATCATCTCTGTTAGTCAGTTGAATGAATTGAATCAGAGAAACTGGCTCATTCTTAAGGCATTTTCTTTTTACTCGTTGAAGTTCACGTAAGTTAGTACATGAAACTTGCATAATTTCACCATGCTACTAGGTGTTCATTTGTGTTAATTTTCCTCAGTGTTGTGGATATGATTTCGTCACATTATGCATTCAAAATGTCGTATAACTATCTTAAATTTAAGTTATTCGATTTTATATATGTGAGTTTTACTGAAAACTATCTAAAAAGTAGCAAGATATTTAAGAAGAGCAAATATAGTGAATGGATTTATAGTTAGTTCCAAGCTATGCTTAATAGGGTCTGAAACTACAGAATTCTGCTATCTCGGAAATTCCTTTGAGGAAATCTGTATTTCTTTAATATATTCTGATTATTAATCAGTAAACTCATGAATAAGTAACCTGTAGTGGTGTGTTTACTCTTGTCGGAGTCATAAGTCGAAATGTATTAGTAGACGATTTTGACCTATTAGGAATAAATGCAAATTAGCTAATATATCCAAACTAGGTAACCAAGCATGTTGCAAGTTAGGTTCCCAAAAATATACTGTCAAAATGTATTTCACGTCCTTCTTGGTTTTTAGTAACTTCCAAATCATACCAGTTGATATATTCTATGAATAAATAAGTGAATTCAATTGGACATAAATTAAAGTCATCGTATATAAATGATATATGTTTCACGGTTTATGATCAAACTACTCATCACTTAAAAATAAAACAAACAAAACACTTTCAAAGTAAGGTACATATATAAATCCAAATCAAACTAACCTCATCTTTTTGCTTATTTGCTTTAGCTTCAGATAATTCATATTTATGTTTTGTTTCTAATAATTCTGCTTCAGTTTCTGTTAAACTTTTTGAAGTTGTATCTAGTCTAGAAGTAAATATTTCCAATTCACGTGACATAGAATCTAAAGCTGATTCACGTTCTAGTAAACGACTGGAAAGTTCTTTGTTGTGTTGATGTAGATGGTCCACTTCATTCTATGACCAACAAGATAACATTAACATAACTGATATAATATTTTCTTGATGAGTGAAGTCTTATCATTTGGTAGAGTTATATAAACTGAGAAGATGAGTTGGCAAAACAATTTAGATGTGCCATGTAACAATATTTCAAAAGTGAGAGGATAAAAAAATTAGTTTTGGATATCTTTTTGTAAGAAAGTTTTACTGGGATTGAAGTCTAGGAACATGTAGTCTATTACATTAATCCTTTATAGTAAAACAATTTGAATGTGGGTTACATAAGTTTCTTACTACAGTAAGAAGGATTTTTGTTTATACCGTTCAAGTTAAAACTCGGTATTCAAACCTTACACCCATTTTTGGATTAAGTTCCCAAGAGGTCCAGTTTTATTTGTTTGACATTAAAAGTATTAACATATGTAGTATTTCCTTTGCGAATTATTTCATATTTCTGGATACTTTGGTGATTTTCAGTGGTTTAAAGTGACTACAGACCTAGATAGGTATGCTTTGATCCCCTGTTCTCCCAATCATCTCAAATCATCGATAAACTAGATCATTGCCAATCATCTCTAGAATCTGACACATTTTATTTCCTAATTCACGTCCATATTTCAATCTTTCTTGAGTTTATCGTGAGAAATACCAAAATTTCAATCCTCTTTTTTAAAACAACCTCGACTTTTCAAGGCTGAAAATCTGAGTTAACTTTTATTGGCGTCTAGAATGAGGGTTTAACTTTGTCTTGACGTATTTTAGTCAGTTATTGGAGCAATGTTACACCGATGGGGGCTGATTTATGTTGTAAAACAAACACTTCTTTCTATTTTGTAGGAACATCGTGCATTGATTACAAAAGGGATTTTGTATTTTTACCAATTAATAATTTTAGTTGTATCTTTCAAGGCTGTGAACTGGCCAATCAAAACCCTTCATACATATTTTCATCAACTATTCGCTTTAACAATTTGGATAATTAGACTATATATACCAGTTTGAACTGGAATTCATTAATATGAAGAACTAAAGGAAATCCTCCAAAACTACCATAATAACAACAAGGCTATGAAAACAAGCTCCTCATATAGTTCAAACTTGATATCTTACAAACAAAAATTTAAGTTGGATTATGATAATTATTGGGAAATTTCTCTTCATTTGAAAATCTGTATGAATTCCTGTTTCAGTATACTCTATTTCGTACGCCTTACCTCGGTAAGACCATTTGTAAATAATTTATAACAGACCCAGTTTGCTTCTAGAGCCTATCCAGCAAGTTATTTTATCAATAAGGAAAAGGAGAGAATAGGATCCTACCAGTCGATAGTCTAAGACAGTCTTTGTTGACAATGGGTGTAATATTGCTACATGTATGCCTGTGAATCATCCTCTATTTAATATGTCCATTGTGGCAAACGAACTTGTATAGCTTAAAGTAAATTACCTTCAAATGTAACTTTGTTTCTAATCTTTATTTACTGATCTGCTCTTGTTTATACTACTCAAAATTAAACAAAGCATCTTTCAATACCGTTTTGTTTAATTTAATGGTTGATTTCTGTTAATTTTTACATTTTACTCCCAACTTAAGATATTTCAAGTTTTAACTTTGGCTTTTTCATTATTTTCTTGTTGGATATACATCGTCAAAATAGTTTTTGTCCTTCATTTTATTCGTTAAAAATAAAGCATCATTTTTGACATAATATTCTACAGCCGCTTCAATCTGTATGATTTCAGTTAAACTTCACATTTCATTTTTGATTATCTTATTCATACTACATATTTTTACCGCTAAATATGTTCATTTGGTTCAGTCTAATTTTGGATTACCTGTCACGAATTTACTATTATTATTGATGTCTTTCACTAGTTACCCATTATCTTTAATGGTAATTTGTAGGAAAGGTCATTTGCTCTTCATTTATCCAGTGGTCAACGATATTTAAAACATCAGAGACGTTTACTAAACTGAACCTAAACTTTTGAATAAAGTATCGCTACTTAGTTTGAGTAGTCTCTTCAGAAAGTAAACAATTTTTTCAATCGATACAACTTTAGGTAATTCTGGTATCAACTATTATAAAAGCGATTTAGTTTTCTAATCTTAGAATAAGAGACCATATTTTGAAAGATGTCTCGTTTAGATACTCGTAAAAATGAAAACTTGATAATTTGGCTTTCACTCCTACTTGAAATCAGTTAATGCAGCAATACAAGTCGTAGGGCAACTGATACCTGTTCATTTTACAATTGTGCTGTTGACTCTGATTATCAATAGTTTTCAGCTTATACTGGTTTAGAATAGAAACTGTTTGAAAATCATTCATTTAATCATGATTTATAGAAGTTAATAATAATCTGAGCATAATTTTATTGCAGGAGCAATTGGTTAATATTTATATCAAGAATTTTATCGGTGAACATACTGCGATACTATGAAGTTCTCTTTCTTTATCTGTTTTAATTTTATTAAGAAAATCATTTCTTTCACGTTCGTTTGAAAGCTCAGATTGTAACCGTTCAATGAATTGCTCTTGTCTTTCAATTTGTTCTGTAAAAGCTAGTTTCATTTCCCGAAGATCCGCCACTTCTAACTATAAACATAGACACAGATACAAAGAGTAAAAAAAGTGCTCAGTTGTCACTCACTCGTAAACTGATAGAATTAAGAATCTAGAAATGACTGAAAATCTCCAAATGGAAGTCTTGCAATCTTCTTACTACATAAAAAACATAACTAAATGAGTAGTCGGTTTTCTGTAACATAAAAACTATGTACCATACGCCATTTCATTGAGTTTGGACTCTTGAACACTTTTACTATTATTTCGCTCATTGGGATACAGGTGCATTCCCCTGAAAGTTGTGAAAAACATTTATCTTTTTTTGGATGGAGTTTTGTTCTCTGAGACGGATGGGATGGTCCTTGAGCTTTCATCGTTCTTCTGACCAAACCATCCAGCTCAGAGAACAAAACTCCATCAAAATCATCCACCTGAGCTACAAATCTTCCCCACCATCTCAAAATATGTATCCTGGATACTACCTGTAGCCAGCATCAAACTCCATCAATTACATATCAGTCGCCCAGAAAGAATGTTATTCTAGATAAATTCCAATCAAATATCCACTCAGAAGGTTGAAAACCAATCTCAAGATGCTCCATTTTCCAAGTATGTTACAATAAAACCATTTACTTGGTCAAAAATCTGAATTTTATGAATTCCATACTGCGAAACCTGCTCTCAGTAGTCATTTAGTTGTTTTTATCATAACTTCATTCCTTGATGATACATTCAAGATGGAAAATGGGTTAATAGTTAAGTGGTTTGAAGTAGTTGATACTCGTCAACAAGACTTGCGTTTAATTAGAAGGGAATTTAAGATCTATTATGATTGGAACGCTACGCAACTAAGTCAAATGAATTTGATTACCAGTGAGTCGACAAACGTCGTTTGCTCCTTGGACATTTCTAACAACAGATAAAGCATATTTACAAAGGCTAGAGTAATACAGACCGTTGACCTGAACTACTTAGAATTATAAAGATATGTATTGAAATCTAATGTGATGACATAATAAATCAAATCTAGGAAATCTCATCATGAATTGATTTCAGCTGGAGAGCCATTGAAAATTAGTCAGGATTTCAAAGTCACTTCAATTCAATTGATTAACAGTGTATCGTCATCATCCCATTAAGTATTAGGTCCAACACTTTCAGATATTTCAATGACCACGTTACATTTAGACGATCAGGTTGAAGAACATTGGTGTGCCACCTAGTTGTGTCCAAGATGAAACTGAAGCTAAAGAAACACTAGTCAACTGTAAAAATGACATCACAAAAGTTCAATAAAGCTTTCTTTTGGGATACTGACAAACTCAACTAATTTGGGAGAGATCTCAGAAATACATTCTAAGCCCTAAAAGATCTGCTCAAAGGGGGACCTACCATGCAAAAAAAACTGGAAAGGGATCAAAAAAGCATTAACTTCAACGTGCCAGGATGTGCTGGGCTACAAGGAACACCATCAAAAGGAATGGACCTCAACTGATGCCGTAGGTAAGACTCAAGAAATAAAGAAAAACGTAGACATCAATCAACAATAGAAGATAAAACTGAGTCGCAGAACGAGTAAACAGAAGCAGACAAACAGATGACGATGAGCATTGCAGCGGACAAATAGAAATATGTAAATGACCTAACAATGACAGCATAAAAAGCTACAAGGGAAGGAATTGCGAAAAAAACTATAAAACACAACGAAGGAACTGGCAGGCAAATAGAGTAAACCAGAGAGACCAGTCAAGGACAGAGAAGACAAGCCAACCACTGAGCTTCAAGAACAGTGAAACAGGTGGGTAGAGCAGCTCACAAATCGATACACAAAGCAGCATTATCACCCGAACACAATATAAACAGTCAAGTCAATCATCTTTGATTTAATGAAAAATCCATAAGATCCAATTTCGAGAACTATTGAATAGAATAGACCCATTTAATCCTCCACACATCCAAGCAACATACACACTCCTCCACACACATGTCACCCCCCACACACACACACAATCGAAGAAATCACAATGGCCATCAGACAAATCAAGAGTGGGAAGACATCAAAACCAGATAGCGTACCAGCTGAAGCATTGGAGTCAGACATACAGGTAGCCGTACACATTCTCCACGTTCTATTCGGAAAGATCAACAGGCCAGATTCCGTAAGGAACGGTCGTGCACAGATCAAATCGCGACACACGGATCATTGTTAGCAATCAATTGAAAGGAACTAGTCACTCACCACACATCAGCTTCCTCGACTATGAGAAGGAGTTTGACAGTGTGGATATGAGGACCATATGGTACCTTCTTCGAAACCATGGTGTACCTGAGAACATTGTCAACATCGTTCAAAATTCATACGACGGATTGCACTGCAAAGTCGTGTGCATGGAGGACGGCTGACAGGTGCATTCCCAGTGAAGAGCGGTGTCAGATGAGGCTGATTCCTCCCACCCATTCCCTTTCTTTTGGTGGTTGACTGCATTATGAAGACCTCTATATTTCAGGGGAAACATGGAATACAATGGACAGATTGGATGTAACTAGACGATGTGGACTTTGTAGATGACCTGGCTCTTCTATCCCATACACAACAACAAATGCAGGTCAAGACAACCAATTTAGCGAGCACCTTTGTATCAGTAGGCTTCAACACACACGCACATAAGGGAAAAAACCGAGATCCTCAAATACACCACGAGGAACACCAACACAATCTCACTTGATGGAGAAACTCTGGGAGAGTTGGAAACCTTCACGTAACTGAACAGCATCATCGGTGAACAAGTACGATCTGATGCAGATGTAAATGCAAGAATTTTCGAAGCGAGGACAGCATTCCTACACTTGAATAACATATGGAACTCGAAACAATTGTCAACCAATATCAAAATCACAATCTTCAATATGAATGTCAACACAGTTATACTATACGGAGCTGAAACTTGGAGAACTAGCACAACCGTCATCGAGTGATACAATTATTTTTAAACAATTGTCTGCGCAAGATGCTTAATGTTCGTTGACCGGATACCATCAGCAACAATTTATCATGGCGAAGAAATCTGTTTGTAATATCTCTTAATATTTCAAAACTATATTTCAAACTAACAAACGAATAGATTAATCTAATTACCTTCACTTACCTCAATACGTTTACGTGCAAGATTTTCTGAATTTCTGTGCAGAGTACAGTCTGCCAGGTCTGCTTTCACAGCTTCTAATTCACACGTTAGTGATTTTATTTGTGAAGACCTGCTTTGTAGTTCTGTCTCGCTTTCAATTAACTGGTGACGTATGTGTTCCGATTCCGTCTGAAGTCGTTGAATCGTGCTCTCTTTTTCAATCTCCTATTATAATTAACAATAAATTAGATAAATTTTGATGTTCATAACTCATTTAAGTTAGATCTAGAGATGTGATTACGTTAAAAGTACTATCTTCAAGAGAGAGTACATACGAAAGAGAACATCTGGTTGGAGTCTTATTTACATGAACTGTAAGGGTAATAAAATTTCTTGTTTAGTATGTCCAGAGAAAGATCAATGGCTTTTGAGGATTGCAAAATAAGTAATCTAGATTTATGATATAAGCTAGCTGTACCTTAATCAATGACTTGAAAATCATTGTTCAGATTGGTTAGATGATATACATATGAACTAAATATAAAATATAGGTTCATCATTGTTTTGATATGCTATTGGCATATAGTATTTTAAAGGCACATTTTTCATCTTATCTACATACAAGTTTCTTGTGGTATGTTAATTACACAACCAATCAGCACTCTCAACATAAGATATGGAGTGACTTATAATTACTAGTTTTATAATTTAACGTGTTTAAAACTGTGAACGTCGTCGTAAAGATTGACACTCATACTGGAATATTCAATCTTGACTTATCGAAATACTCCTACTTTTTATATTTAGACTATCTCTTACACAGAGACTATTAGCAACTGGATATATTTGTTTTTTATTTTGCATTTTTAAAAAGACTGATAGTATGAAGTATTTTAGGCATGATATACTTGATGTTTTCATTACTTTTGGAAATAGAAGCAGATATGAAGAGGATGAATAACAACTGAAAGGAGCTGGAAAGGATTGCCCAGGACAGGGTTGGATGGCGAATGCTGGTGAGTGGTCTATGCTCCTTCACGAGAAGCCACAGGCGTAAGTAAGTAAGTAAGTAAGTATACCTTATGTTTTACAGAATAAAAATTTAATTGATCTGGGATCGTGAACGCGTTATGTTCACTGTTCATAGTTCAAATTTATCTTTAAGCTTTGAACTTATGAAAGTAAAATATTACTTACAGAGTTAATATATTTATTGATAATTTGTTCAGTTTGATTCGATGTCTGCTCAAGTGATTTCAACTTTTGTGTAATTGCATCGCCAGTATTTTGTAAATTAATAATTCGTTCATCTTTTTTAGCCAGTTCAATTTTAAGGGCAGCCGATTCACTGACAGCATGATTACTGGCTTTTTCTGCTTCCAATCGTAAAAGTTCTGATTGTTCAAGTTGCTTAGTTAATTGTTGAACACTGAATTCTAATTCTTGTATCTAGTAATTTAGTTAGAAAAATAAATATGTTTAAAATTTAACAAACATGAATCCAATTATTACAGTGTGTGGCATAATAGAAGTAGTAGATTATCCGAATATTTGACAATCTTTTCTATGACTAAAAGTTTGTATCATTTATTTATTTGAACTAATTATGTTTACAAATGTTTATATACATAGAAAATACACGTTTATTTCTTTTACCACTATGTTATGATGATAGTTGCTACTTAATACGTAGCTTATTCGAAAACAAACTCAGAAATAAGGTTATCTCCATAGTTTCTTATTGTATTGATACATCAGTTGACCTGGTATGTATGATTTTGCCGAACTCAAATGATTTGACTGTTTAATACTTGGTAACAGCTCATAAGTTAAGGGTTAACTTAATTGAGATATATAAATTATGCATGCAGGATATTTATCGCGTTTTGAATTAATCTTAAGAAATAATAATCATCGTATAAAAACAGATTTCTCATTTATTCACCCAGAATCAGTTGACGAAGCTGGGAGTATAGCGCAATTGTTAAAATGTTTGTAAAATAGGTGGATAACTAGTGGACAAATAACCGGTAGCAAGTTTCGAGTTTACTTCCCATATGTCGTATCAAAGATTTAAGCTTCTGAATAAAACCATACGAAATTAAAAATGGCTGTGAAATGCCTGCGACGATAAATACAGTGCCAAAGAGTAGGATGGTTATGTAAATTGAACGAGAAGAGAAGACACCTTTAAACTAGTAAAATGAAATGGAATGCCTAAATATAGTTATAATTAAACAGAATAAGTTATTTATTGCAACAAAACAATATTGGTCAATGGAACAGATAAGTCGTAGAGAAAGTCGAATACATTTATACTTTTGGAAACGAAAAATATATTTAATTCATTTTTGTATTAGTTGTTTGAATTATATTTCGATAAAACAATGAGAAGACGTAGTTGATCTGAAAAATGTGATGTATTTGCGCTATACATTTCGAACAATCTGATCACACATATACTTGTCAAGGCATTTTTATATGAAATTAATAAAGGTCAAACGAATAAAAGTACAATTAAAATAACTAAGGGGAGAGAAAGAATAAGAAATTGTCGTGTTATCCTAGGCCATAAAATGACTTAAGGATTACCAAGGTAAATTCAAGGTTACGACAAATTGTTTTTGTACACATAAGGGGGGTTTAAATTTACGAATAGCTAAGGCTTCAATAAACTTAAGAATTCGACCTTGACAATTTCTATACAACATTCTAAATGCTGAATTAATGTCAATCTTGTGCCCCGTCTCAATTATGTGTTTTGCTATCGATGAACTTGGTTTTCTACCTCCTACATTGATCGGGTCATTTGACACACACTGATTTTGAAGCCATCTGGGCACATGTTCATTGACCCTTGATTGCATTGTTCGATTACTCCTCCCTATGTATGTGTGTCCACACAAACATGTAAATTGGTAAATACAATGGGATGTGACGTAATCATTAATACATTGTTTAGGTCTATTAGGAATCATGGCCTTAGACTTTTCAATCACAACCAACTGAGCAGCATAATACGTATTCTCAAAGTCTAAGGCCATGATTCCTAATAGACCTAAACAATGTATTAATGATTACGTCACATCCCATTGTATTTACCAATTTACATGTTTGTGTGGACACACATACATAGGGAGGAGTAATCGAACAATGCAATCAAGGGTCAATGAACATGTGCCCAGATGGCTTCAAAATCAGTGTGTGTCAAATGACCCGATCAATGTAGGAGGTAGAAAACCAAGTTCATCGATAGCAAAACACATAATTGAGACGGGGCACAAGATTGACATTAATTCAGCATTTAGAATGTTGTATAGAAATTGTCAAGGTCGAATTCTTAAGTTTATTGAAGCCTTAGCTATTCGTAAATTTAAACCCCCCTTATGTGTACAAAAACAATTTGTCGTAACCTTGAATTTACCTTGGTAATCCTTAAGTCATTTTATGGCCTAGGATAACACGACAATTTCTTATTCTTTCTCTCCCCTTAGTTATTTTAATTGTACTTTTATTCGTTTGACCTTTATTAATTTCATATAAAAATGCCTTGACAAGTATATGTGTGATCAGATTGTTCGAAATGTATAGCGCAAATACATCACATTTTTCAGATCAACTACGTCTTCTCATTGTTTTATCGAAATTTATAAAAGGGACTAATTGCTTTGAATTATATTTGTAGAAATCTCATTGAATGAAATTGAAAAACTTCAACGTTTCACTCTGGGCAGATCAATGTATGAAGTGTGGCAGATATTCAATTTTAACTCTCGAGAGTTTTACGAAAACTTCTGAAAACTCAATACTCTACTGTGGAGAAACCACACATTCCAAACTGAATAAATGTCTTTACAATCTCAGGCTACTTCTTTGAAAATAAGTAGTGTAATGCACAAAGATGGAAGGCATGGATAGATTCGGGTGATCAACTACGTAAGTAACTTCTCCTGTAGCTCTTCTAGAGTTACTACTGTTCCCAAGCCCGGGTAAAGGAGGAGGGTTGGGCATGGGGTTAGCGACCTCACCCCGTAGAAAACTACCTCGCTAAAAAAACGCTAACCAGAAAAAATAATTCAAAGCATTTAAACTCTGCCCAAGGAGTTAGAAGGTCTTCATTTAGAAGAACTATGACGCCTCATGGTGAAAGCCGAGTTCCTTAGGAAGCCACAAGGCCGATGCCCCTTCTAACAACCAGAGAAACATGAAACATCCGAACAATGTCGGAGACCGGGAAGACCAGTCAAATAGCAACGGAAATGAGGAGATACAATTTGGCAGTACTGGGAATCAGCGAAACCCATTGGACCCGAGATGGACAACAAAGGCTAAATACGGGAGAGATGGTGCTATACTCCGGTTACGAAAAGTAAAATGCTCCACACACTCAGGGAGTTGCTCTAATGTTGTCCAAAGTAGCATGAAATGCACTTGTAGGATGGAAATCTCACGGATCCAGAATCATCAAAGCATCATTCAAAACAAAGAAGGAGGGAATTACAATGCATATTATCCAATGTTATGCACCCACAAATGATAGCAACGACGACATTAAAGATCAATTCTACAAGCGGCTGCAGTCAATCATAGAGAAGTGCCCAAGAAACGACCTCACCATTCTGATGGGAGATCTAAATGCCAAAGTCGGAATAGACAACACCGGATATAAAGATATCATGGGACAACATGGACTGGGTGAGAGAAATGGAAACGGAGAAAGATTTGCAAATCTGTATGCATTCAACAAATTGGTCATAGGAGGCACAATTTTTTCACACAAACGTATACACAAAGCCACATGGATCTCACCAGACCACACTACAGAGAACCAGATAGATCATATTTGCATCAATAAAAAGTTCCGAAGGACAATGAAAGATGTGAGAACCAAGAGCGGGCCTGACGTAGCTTCAGATCACCACCTAGTTGTGGCCAATTTAAAACTGAAGCTAAAGAAGAACAAACAGCACTACAAAGGTTCAATACAGCCTTCCCTCGAGATACTGACAAACTCAATGAATTCAAGATCACTCTCAACAACAGATTCCAAGCCCTACAGGATCTACTGAAAGAATAAGAAACTACTATGGAGGACAACTGGAAAGGCATCAAGAAAGCATTAACTTCAACATGTCAAGAGGTTCTGGGTCTAAAGAAATACCATCATAAGGAATGGATCTCTACAGAAACACTGGACAAGATCAAAGAAAGGAAGAACAAGAAGGCAGCAATAAACAACAGCCGAACACGAGCAGAGAAAGTCCAAGCACAAGCTGAATACATAGAAGCAAACAAGCAAGTGAAGAAATGCATTAGAGCCGACAAGAAGAAATATGTGGAAGAACTATCAACGACGGCAGAAAAAGCTGCTAGAGAAGGAAATCTGAAACAGCTTCACGATACATCGTAGAAACTAGCAGGGAAATACAGTAAACTAGAGAGGCCGGTCAAAGACAAAGAAGGCAAGCCAATCACCTAAATTCAACAACAGCGGAACAGATGCGTAGAATACTTCGAGGAACTCCTGAATAGACCGGCTCCAATGAATCCACCGGACATCGAAGCAGCGCACACAGATCTTCCTATAGATGTCAATCCACCAACGACGGAAGAAATCAGAATGGCCATCAGACAAATCAAGAGCGGGAAAGCAGCAGGACCCGACAATATACCAGCTGAAGCACTGAAGTCAGACATCGAAATAACTACAAGCGTGCTTTACCTTCTATTCAAAAAGATTTGGGAGGAGGAACAAGTGCCGACGGACTGGAAAGAAGGGCACCTCATCAAGATTCCAAAGAAAGGAGATCTGAGCAAATGCGAAAACTACAGAGGCATTACACTACTGTGAGTACCAGGGAAAGTCTTTAACAGAGTGTTGCTGAACCGGATGAAAGACGAAGTTGACGCCCAACTTCGAGATCAGCAGGCTGGATTCCGTGGGGATCGGTCGTGCACAGACCAAATTGCAACACTACGGATCATCGTCGAACAATCAGTTGAGTGGAACTCATCACTATACATCAACTTCATTGATTATGAAAAAGCATTCAACAGTGTAGATAGGAGGACATTATGGAAACTTCTTCGACACTACGGAGTTCCTGAGAAGATTGCCACCATTATCCAGAACTCATACGACGGACTACAGTGCAAAGTCGTGCATGGAGTACAGCTGACAGATTCATTCCAAGTAAGGACCGGAGTCAGACAAGGCTGTTTACTCTCTCCCTTCCTCTTTCTTCTGGTGGTCGACTGGATTATGAAGATTTCGACATCTGAGGGAAAACACGGCATACAATGGACACCTCAGAACCAACTAGACGATTTGGACTTCGCAGATGACCTAGCCCTCCTATCGCATACACACGAACAGATGCAGATGAAGAAAACTCGTGTAGCAGTAGGCCTACAGTAGGCCTCAAAATACACCAAGGTCCTCAAATACAACACGGAGAACATCATCGATGAACACGGAGGATCAGATGCAGACGTAAAGGCGAGGATTGGCAAAGCGAGGCGCGCATTCCTACAATTGAAGAACATATGGAACTCAAAACAACTTTCAACCAATATCAAAGTGAGAATCTTCAATACCAACGTCAAGGCAGTTCTACTGTATGGAGCTGAAACTTGGAGAACTACAACAACAACCATCAAGAATGTCCAAGTATTTATAAATGGTTGTCTACGCAAGATACTCAACATCCATTGACCGGATACCACCAGCAACAGCCTTCTCTGGGAGAGAACAAACCAACTTCCAGATGAAGAGGAAAGTAGTAAAAGACGATGAAAATGGATAGGACATACATTACGGAAATCATCAGACTGCATCACGAGGCAAGCCCCAACTTGGGATCCTGAAGGGAAGCGGGAAGGAGGAAGGCCAAAGAACACATTACGTCGGGAAATAGAAGCAGATATGAAAACGATGAATTACAACTGGAAAGAGCTGGAAAGGATTGTCCAGAACAGGGTTGGATAGAGAATGCTGGTGAGCGGCTTATGCTCCTTCACGAGAAGTAACAGGTATAAGGAAGTAAGAAAGTAACTACTTAAGTGACAATCCATCACTGATCACCTCTCAGTGCTTCTGTACAGTTCTCCTAATAAGCTGTAATAGTTTAACCATACTTTACTGATTACAATAATTCTAAAAATCTTCACATCGTGAATTAGAACAACATATATAAGCAAACAATACCGTTTTTCATCAGATTCTCATCAGCATTTACTCTAATATACAATAATATTTATATGCATACATGAAACCGCTAAACTAATCAAGACATCTTATTGGTCAGTGATAGCAGTAAAAAAGGTTACATAAATGAACATAATAAGTAAAAAGTACAAATTGATAGTGTGTTGACAGATGTACTAGTTATGATAAGAATAATCAATGTTTGAATTAATATTTCATTATGGGAAGTAGGCGAACAATGAAATGACATTGATTAAAAATTTTGGAATTACGTAATAATGTAGCTAACATTTGTCTATTGTTTTCTAGCTCACCTATAGTAAATCTACAACTAAAGGGTAAGTTACCTGGTTTCTCCACATTCTTATGTATCTACGTATTCAGTTGCTCCTGTGGAGTAATCTACATTTGGTGCACAACCAGACAACTGAGCAAGCAGGTTAGTGAACATCTACCCTCGTGGTTAGGAAAGGGCATAATTAAAAAAAGTACCCACCTCCATCCCATTACATTACAAATTTGTATGATCCTTATCACTTCGTTTGCAAATTAGCCCTAATAAACGATCTTATTTATTCATATATTCTTATACTCTTCGTTTGTTTTTCTTCACTCCATCTTTCAAAATATGTGCTTCATTGTCCAATTATCCGAACACTTTTTAGCATGTGATATCATAATTTTTAACCAATGTCATTTCATTGTTCGCCTACTTCCCATAATGAGATATTAATTCAAACATTGATTATTCTTATCATAACTAGTACATCTGTCAACACACTATCAATTTGTACTTTTTACTTATTATGTTCATTTATGTAACCTTTTTTACTGCTATCACTGACCAATAAGATGTCTTGATTAGTTTAGCGGTTTCATGTATGCATATAAATATTATTGTATATTAGAGTAAATGCTGATGAGAATCTAATGAAAAACGGTATTATTTGCTTATCTCATATTGTTACTGTTACAAAAATGTATTTTGGGTTTCTTTACACCACAGACTGATTTTATTTTCCGAACCAATTAAAACCACTGGACACTTGTCTAGTTCATTGAATGATTTGAGCGAATTTCTCCCAGTTTGTTATATTATAGATAAATCAGTTATGTGAAACCTTCACAATCGATCTCTGAGGATGAATTTCACCAAAAATAATTTAGAGATTCATGTAATTACCAGCTGACTCACCATAAATTCAGAATTTTGTATTCCTGTCATATTTTGTTTGATTTCATTTTGTAATTTTTCTATTTCATTAGTTCTATTTTTTAATTCGTTCATTAAGTCATCATTAGCTGAACTTAATGACTGAGTATACTGGTCAGCTGAACTTAGTTGGTTCTCCATTTCGATTACTTGTCTTCCTAATTCATCCAATTTTATTTGCTTTTCATTCAGTATTGAGTTTAAATGTTGCATTTCAAGTGTAGACTCATTAATTCGTTTCTACAATGAATAATTCAAGAAGGAATTAATTTGTTGATTGAACTAATTATTGGAAGTAATTTCCACTTAAATTTTTTCATAATTAATATCACATGTATCCTATGATATATAATGGAGAAATAGATTAGTAAGTTTGCCTAAAGATTGATTTCAACTACTTTATCTTATAAAGAATAATGATCAAGGGATAAGGATATTTTTGTGGCATTTTTTATGGTTTATTTTAAGTTAAAGGCAAAAGGCTTTTTGATAAGAAAATCTAATAGATATTCAGTTAGAAAATGTTCATAAAAATACCATTTATTTTCTGTTAAACAATATGTAAGAAAAGCGCCTAAAGTTTACCGATTACTGTTTGCTTCAAGTAATTTGAGGAGTAAATGGTTAAAGGTAATCGAACGTTACTAGAATATCGTAAAATTTAACGTTAACCACTGAATGAGTAATAAACATTTGTAAACCTAAGGGTCTTATATAGACCATATAAAGCTCCTTAGAATATGAGAACTGCAACATACTGTTCTTTACGTTTCAGTCAACGGAATCTCAGGTACGGCAAGACAATTTATTATTACACAATGCCTTTGTAAAATATGAAATTCATACATTAAATTCATCACTTGCATGTCTCTCTTCAGTTGTTCTTTACATACATCATAACTCCTCCGATCTGGTTGTGATTCCAATTACTCTTCGTTTTCCTCTCTCTTCTCTTTATTTCAGTCTTTTACTGGTAAGCATTCTACTTTCGATTCCTTCTACATACTACTTATTCCTGTCCTCATAAGTAGCGCAGACCATAACAACATTTATAATTAAAATGACGCTTCATTACAGATATCAATTTTTATCTAATGTCAACATACCATTTGACAGCTATTTATAATTTAAATTTCTCCTTTACGAGAAAGTAACTAAATTCACTACAGAAAAATCGACATAAATTCTACGTTTTAAATAAAGTGAAATATCAGTTCAAAGAAAACAACAGAATTTGTTGTAGCATAAACGTTTTGATTGTAAAATAGTTGCTGGATGTTCACAATAGTCTTATGAATGTATGAGCGTAATAAAGCTCTCATTTGAATTTGTGATTTGACATCTGATAATTTGACTGCTTAGTGCTGTTTTAAAATTCCTGAAAACTCTATATAAACTGATTTGATACACAGGACTTAGTAGTTTAAGTTATTTTACCACTTAACGTATCCCTGATCAAAGGTTTAATAATTATATTCTAGATAAGGTCGAAAAATACAAAGGTACTTTTGATAACTGTATTGAGAACCTTCACTTAGGTACTACAGAATAATAATAAATTTCAGTTAGTTGCATCATAGCAAAGATTGCATGCTTAAATGCATTTTAAGAAAATTCAGATATAATGGAATAATCAGTCTTATAAAATTGTTTTTACAGATTCGATTAATGTTTGACTAGGCATAGATGTACACGTTCTTTATTTCAATATTTACGTTAGCTATCACTAAATATCCGATAAATATAAAAAATTCCTTAGTTTTTGAATGACCAATCATTTAAAATTTTTCTGTTATGACTAGTATCCAGCTATATATCGAACCCTAATTCAAAAACGAACTCAAGGCTAAATACAATCAGGGAACTCATCCCAATAGTGTACAAATCGAATCCTACTATTCCCCCAATAACTCGGTTCAGCCTCGAACTATCATAAATACAAAGTTTATTCCTCTTCCAACTGACAGTTGAACATGAAAAACTCATGAGTCTTTACGAATTTTTTGAATGTGTTCATATGGATCAGTGATTGGCGTTGCTAGTTTAGGATACTAGAATTGAAGGCTACACTTACTGTTTAAACATTCAACATGTCAATTACTAAGAAACTTTTTCTATAGGTGATTTAGGTCGCCTTTTTGGAAAATAACGCATTTCCCAACACTCTAATACAGTTGAAGTTAATTTTAGTTTAAACTTACTTTTAGTGAATCTACTTCTGCTTGTGAATCAGTCAGTTCTTTTTGATTTGTTGTCAAGCGATCGTTCATTTGTCCAAGTTCACTTAGCAGATAATTGACCTGAACTTCCATTGACTGAACCTTTTTGAATTAAATATAATAGCATTCACAAGAATAATTTAATATAATTTTAAACTACACATAAAAAATCGTTATGAATACTGTTATGATAAACACCATTTATGTGTATTAGGTTTTCTTAAGTACATGATAGGGTTTCCAATGTGAATGGACTAAGACATTTCTGAATTAAGTAGTTCCATATTTTGAATAAAACTGCTAAATTTTATCAATTCTATCTGATCGTTAACTCTTGTTTAGATTCCTATGTACCTCTTAAAACGTACAGGTTTAGTAGACCTTACGAATTATACATACCAGCTAAATATCGTAATAAACTAAGACGCCTACGGAATCGTTATTTTGAGTCAAACGACTTCACGGCAGTTGCACAAATAACAAAAATGTTTGATCAAATTAAGGAGAAACATAGATTGAAAGTCATAAATGAGGAGATACTAGCACTTAATACTAACGCAAAGATACAAAACTTAACTCTCCTTTTCAATAAATGCGCTAAAGCAACTCAAAATGTTGATACACCATGGATCCAGCATAATAGCACTTTTATATACGACTCTAAAACTATAGCAGACCTTTTCAGTGGTACTTTTGCGAATGATGTGGAAATCATAAGTGGCTTTGATTCAAGAGTTTAGTGCGTGACTAACAACTCAATAAAATCTCTCTCCTTCACATGCATAAAAATTAATAAGTCTATAAATACCCTTAAGCTTTCGAAAGGTCATGGAGCAGACGGGATTTTATCCTTTCTCTACAAATATGGTGGTCCGGATATTCCACTTCTTCTAAAGCTGTTTACTCTCTCTATGGAAACTGGTTCTTACCCTTACCGTTGGAAAACCGCGTACATCATACCACGTTACAAATCTGGAGATAAGACTGACAATAAACAATTATCGGGCGATAAATTTTACTCCAGTTATCTCTAGGATTATGGAAAAAATTATAATTGATGAACTTTGCAACTATTTATTCGCTGGAAAATTCATCAATGATACTCAACATGGATTTCTTAAACATCGATCTTGCATGACATATCATTTTGACTTCTTTAATTTAGTCTGTTCTCTACGTAACCAAAGATATCTAGTCTTAGTACTATAACTGGACATTTTTAAAGCCTTTGACATGGTTAGCCACCAACTTTAGGTAAACTCCCATCCTATGGGGTTCAAAATCCTTTGTTAGCTTGGTTTGATTCTTTTCTCAACAATCGACATCAAATAGTTAAAATTAACTCTTCATTGTCTAACGCTGTCCCTGTTAGAAGTGGTGTAATACAAGGTAGTATCTTAGGCCCTTTGCTCTTTTTAGTGTTTATCAATGATATTTGTGAAAGCTTTTGTGTGGGTAATCCCCTTCTATATGCAGATGATCTTAAAGTAGTATAATCATTTTCTCCACATGAGCTGAAAAATATGTAAAATTGCATCAGCAGGGAGCTTAACAAGGTAGCACAGTGATACTTAAAATGGCAACTGGGGCTTAACACGGCTAAGTGTGGATGGATATGCTTCGGCGATACATCACTCAACCTAGACCTTACCATAAATGGAGGAGTGTTATCTAGGCTACATACAGTAGTAGACTTAGGACTTAGATATTCCCAAGACTTGTCGTTTACAGAACATATATTAAAACAGACCTCTAAGTCTCAACGTCTTATAGGTTACATACCTGGAAACCTTTATAACAATCAGTCACGTATTTTAATGTACAAAGTTTGTGTTCGACCTCTTCTAGAATATTGCACGTTTATTCTTAGCCGTACACGCATAAAGGACAAATTAAGGTTGGAGTCAGTACAGAGACGATTTACACTTCGTATTCTTGGAGCTGATTGTACCTTAACTTATAATTCTAGATGTAATAAACTTGGGCTTGACCCTTTATGGAGGAGGAGACTCAAACTAAATCTTATCTTTTTCTTCAAACTACTTCATAAACTATCGTTTACATCCGATCACGCGAGTCAATATGCAGAAATCTCTCATTATTACATCCGTAATTCCTTGGCACTAGTGAAGCAAACTCATTCTAAATCATCTCTTCATATGAATTACTTTACCTGTAAATTTTTTAGACTCTGGAATCAACTAACACAATCTATCCGCACGATAAAATCACTCCCATTATTTGTTCGCTGCAACGATGCATACTGCTCCTCTGAAAATGCATTGAATGGTCTAGTGCCTTTAAGTATCTCATTCCACAAGTGATATAACAGGAACTTTAAATATTTAGCGATCTTTATTAGTGCATTCCCTAAGTAAAACCACCTACTTGCTGTCACTTTATCTTAATACCGTCCCCAGCACGTTTAACTAATTTGAATAATATTAACAGTGTATCACTGAGTCACATGACACACGCATTTTGGTAGACCTGATTGACATATTTCGGTAATCGCTGCTTTGTTGTTCCATGCTCTCTGTGTTCGTTTTAATTTCTCTAGATGTAGATAATTATCATTAATTCGATCTGGCACACGAAATGATCTTAATTACATCGTTCATAAATATACAGGCTGTCCATTTAAGAAAGATTAAAAATTCCTGGCTGATACATTGGATCGCTGTAATACATGTACTACTTAAACAACTACTTAACTAGTATACTTAAAACTTTCTTCTGTCACATGTTTGTTCTGCACATCTAATGTTACTATTTATATCAAATTGATCATGCCTGTAAACTGGCGTGAATTCTGTAATTATTATTTTCAGAATATATAAATTATTAATTTGTATGGTCTTTTTAAAGATCAACTGCAAAACAAACAAATACTTTTATAATTCCTGTTAAACTTAAACCATAGATTGATTTGAATTTGTATGATGCTATAAAACAAAATGAGGTACTTGTGTGAGTGAATAGTGTGAGATCAAGTTCATATTGAATATGATTGAATGGACTGAATCCCCAGAGAAAATGTTTTTGCACGAGCTAAATTGGACAGTTATTTTAGTGTTTAAGTATCTTTGCAAAAATGAGATGAAGAATAAATCTTTGCAACATGGAAAATTTAGTCTAGATGAGCTACACTAAGTAGTCTTTAGAATCTTTGCAGTTACATGGGTATAAAAAAATGAATTGCGAAAAGTATAAAATAGTAACTGTTAATATTCTTTCAATTTTTATGATTCAACCAGATTTGAATTCAGATGCAAAAACCTGGCTGGTTAGCTGATGTACTGAATTGCAAACAACTGTCACGTACCTATACAACAGACAAAACTCAGTGTTTGTACTAAAGTGTAAATTAGGTTATAGGCGGGGTTGTGTAGTCCGCTCAATATACAACTGAACAGTCAACCAGGTGTTTTGGCATGAAACTTGCAACTGCTTGATTTAACCGAACTTTAATCAACAATCCAATACAAAAAACTAAAATAATAACACAGAAATTCACTTTTTCATACTTCGCTGTCATGCGTATGGTGAGAACTTTGGTATTCCTCCAATTCTTTTAGCAAACTTTTTCTGTTACTTTCCACTTCACTTAATTGTTCATTTGCTACACTCAATTTTTCTTGAGTTGTTTTCAATTGCCCAAATAGACTGTTTACCTTTTGTGCACTTTCTTCAATTGTTATTTGTGTTCGTTTAAATTCTTTGGACATACGATTTACAATTGAATCAGAGCGGTTTAGCTGTAAAGAGGATGAATAAAACAAAATAAGTTTAGAAAGCAGTGATTATTTTCACATTATATTTGTTTAAGTGAAAACTACGTACTACTACTGAGTTATTAAATGTATAAGTAATACTCATTGAGCAAGTTGGATGTCAGTAACCTGTTTAATGAAACCTTAGTGTTCTCAGTCAGGACAGTAGTTGTAGAAAATTAGTGATTAAATGGCACTAATAGAAAGATCATCCTAAGTAGATATCAACCAAAGAGATTTTAAAATCAAAGTTCCCTTGAAGCCACGTTGGAAATTTTCTGGAACACAATAACTATATTCCTTTGAAAACTCAGAAGATTGGGCACTCATGATCGTGGTGACTAGGTTTGGTCTTTGTTATTGAATCAGTTTTTAAGTAAAGCAAGGATCTCACCGTCCACTCCAGGATTCAGTGACATTGATAACTAACCCTTATGCAAAAGTGTGGGTTCAACAAATAGGTATTAGACTGATACTAAGGACGTTGCTTACGTCAGATCAGTGAAAACGGATGCAAATAAAAGTAAACAGGTTATCCGAATCAGCAGTTATAACGAACCCAAATACCGTTTTTGATTTTACTTGTCACTTATTATCGAAACATATAAATGGGGATGTTAGCACTCTAGTTGAAATACGGTGTAATAATCCAATAAGAATATTACTTAACCATCATACAAATAATCTCATTCCTAATCAACCTTGTAATAGCACTTCACATATTGCTTTGATGGTGAACTAATAGGGTTGATATGAATCCTTATTGCTCTACTGTACAGTCCTTTCTAAAATACAGATATATAATGCCATTTACCTCAGTAAGCTCAGAGAACCATTTAACTAGGATTTTAATCACTGATGACGCTCCGATCATCGTTACAATCAAACTATTGATTTCAATATTCATGGAAAACACTATTAAGTGATAAAAAATAGAATCATTAAGGCAAAGTTAGTTCCACTGACGTTTCAGATTCACCTTGTAATGTGATAACAAAAATGGAACAAAGGAAGATGATATTTGGTCAAATGTTCTTCCCTATCCGGTATCTTAATATACACTACACATTGATAATATGAACAGTAAGGAATTCGGATGATGAAATCAATAAAATTGATTGACAATGTTCAATTAAATTATTTCACGTGAACAAAAGGACTAACTTGTGCTTGTTTTTCCTCAAGTTGTTTTTGCGCTAACTGTAATTGTTCTGTCAGAATGCTTAATCTTTCTTCTAACTGCGATTTAATCAATTTTGTTTCGTCCAATTCCTTGCCTACTTCATGTAGACGGGTTTGTATAGTTATATTCGATGTTTTGCAGGATTCCATCTGTGTTTCCAATTCTTGATACTGTAAGTTAAAAAAGCTATATGAATAGCTGGATTAAATAAATAATGTAGTGTAATTGAGTGATGGTCATTATTCTTATCTCACATCCAGAGAACAAGAATAACTGGGATATCATTTTACTTGTTTGTTTTTGACAATGTAGATATGTTGATTTAAGGGATTACGTATGAATCTATTATTATACGTCGTATCCATCACCCAAGTGTATTTCTACTGTAGACTAATCAGATTATAAATAATTCATCAGTAACCCCCCTAAAATTTAGTGATCAATAACATAAAGTTGGAGCAGTAGTGAACACTGAGTTTGCTCGACATGGTTAGTAGTCCATTCTGATAAATTAAAAAAAATAATGAGCAGATTGTAGAATCTTCTGTGGCTTCGTCCTTGAATTAAAACCCCAAATGTATTCCAATACTGTGTAATGTCGTTGAGTTCGATTTCACGTTCTTAAACATGATCCACATGATTTGATAAGCACTTGGTACCGGCTATACATGACATTAGTTACACTCCAGATATATATTAGTCGATGATAAATTTTATACAGAAGGAACCTAGGGGATATTTTATTAAATATATATACTTCGTAAGTAAGTTTACTATCCATTATATGGAACTTCTAATTCTTAAAAATTTCCACTCCCAGAAACTGACGTTGAAATAAAAATAAAGTACATATCACGAATATTACTTGTCATGGATTAGAAGCAAAATTTAGTTGTGAACAGCGAATAGCAATGAGGTTTGATTTTAGTAGAATTATGGAGATTTTAGTCCTGTGATATAAAAATACTGATAAGAAGTCATTTAGTTGAAAATGAAAGTTGAGAATGAATTTTTCACAGAAATAAGTTACTTTGTTACATTTCAAGATCTACTTAGGTTACATTTTAAGTATAAGTAGAAGTAACTAACTGCGAAAATAAATGAGTAAAATAATTACTTATCTTACATTACTGATAGCTGTTTTACTGGCCATTTCTGCTGCAGTTTTATGTACATTTGTTTGCTCTAGTTCGAGCTTTAATTTTTGCAATGATTTCTCCAATTGTTCTTCGTTGTGAGATCGTTTAACAATTTCTTCTCTTGATTTTATCAACATTGTGCGACTAGATGATAATTCACTTTGTAATATTTCTAGAGATTTACGACTGTGTATTACTTGTTCCTGTCGGTAGGAAACACTGAATTGGTTTACAAGTAAACAGAAACAATCTCATCGATGAATAGTATGAAGTTATGTACGTGCAATTGATAGCTATTTAGTAAAATTTGAGATTTTGTTTAGATAGTGAAAATAATCAAAGCCGACGTTTGATTGAATATCTGTCATCGAAACATCGTATTATACAGATGCATTTGCATAAAATAAATATGAAATTCCACAGACAAGTCTTTTACATATATCAAAAATTATTATTGAGTTTCTTAAGGATTGTATCAGAAGTTAGGCTTGAAAATAGGAAATGACCTAATTTGGTACGAAAGAACTAATGATCATTTTTAGAGTATTAACCTAGTTTTGAACAAAATAACATGAGGACATATACACTATGGACTTACACGAATAACATAATAGTAATCATCATCACCATCATTAATAATAGTAAGCCTTTAACTATTTATGAACTTCATAAGTTCATTTATTTGAGTAATATGAAATACTAGAACATATTTTGTAAATTAGTGATTTTATACAACTCCACACATCTTTCACGTGTATGTGGAATGCCAGAAAAGCTTTTGGCTTGAATGTAAAAAATATTTCTTTCTTATAAACTCCGGTCAGATTTCAGAATACTGTTAGATTCTTTCACATACCCTAGCGTTTAAAGAACGAATTGAAATAATGTAGGTTTTCAAGTGTTCGGTTAGCTTACTATGATCCCTAATTGAGTTTTTTCATCACCTTGAAAATGACAGCACTAGACTGCATAATGTATTCAGTGGTCTTCATAGACCACAGTTCTAATTAATGATTTAAGAAGTTCGTGCTAGACGTTATTGATTCGCTCGTGTGATTTCCCAAAGATATTATCAAGTCGAACATACACACTACTATAATAATTCTGTCTGTGAAATCATGCCTAACCATAGATTTCAATCCCGTGAAAGGGTTAACAAAACATCAATAAAAAACTGAATTAAAGAAATCACCTTGGCTTGATTTAAATCCATCGACAAATTTTCAATTTCTCTTTGCTTCTGACTATCAATAATTTCCAATTGTTTTATTTTTTCTTCGAATGAATTTTGAATCATTTTCTGTTCTGATTTGAACAATCCAACTGAGTTGATTTGTGTTTCTAACTCCTGTAAAATAAAAGTGATCAAGTTTGCAAAGTAGAAATGGTTAAAAATAGTTATTCTCATTTGACCTAAGTAAAAGATTATTTTAAATAAACGAATTAACCAAAATCGCTCACTAATGCAAATGCTTATACTTTGTAATAAAGTGATTACTAATTTTGAGTATTTGTTTACCTTGCCAATTCACAAGATAAGAAAGAAAAACATTTTATCAAAATAAACTTTAAATTAACATACCCGATGACAAGATTCAAGTTCATGAGTAAGTGAGTGAATTTGTCTCTCTTTCTCTTCCAGATTATTTGTTTTAACCTGTAAATTATTTCTACATTGAATAACTTCATCCTTTTTGTCAGAAAATAAATGTACAAAAAAAGGGAATCAAATTAATTAATCAAATTCAATAGTACATTGAGAATTATGGTTTTCTAGATTCATTGTCTTATTTTTTTTAACGCATCTCAGGCATATAATGAATTTAGTATTAAAATACCCACTTTGCAATTAATAGAAACATCCATAGATTAAGGCAATCTATTTCATTTATTCAGAAAGTGGATTGTAAAATAATTCGACGGGATAAGTGAAATAGTTATCGACGGTGATCAGTGGTGACATAACATAAAGTAGTAATCACACTAGTCATTGGTAGTTCTAAATTGTATGTAAATGTACAATGAGTTGATATGGTGGAGAAAATTTGTAGCTCAGGTGGATGATTTTGGTGGAGTTTTGTTCTCTGAGCTGGATGGTTTGGTCGTGGAGCTTTCATCGTTCTTCTGAACGACATCATCAGCACAAACTTCAGATAGAAGTTTGTGCTGATGATGTCGTTCAGAAGAACGATGAAAGCTCCACGACCAAACCATCCAGCTCAGAGAACAAAACTCCACCAAAAACAATGAGTTGATCTATTATTTCAGATAATGATTTATCATAAAAATAGTCATTTTTCAAGCGCTCTTCCTCAAACAGAAAATCGTTTTCAAATGTTCACGCGTGTTATTATAAATAATCTCTAATTACGTCAATAAAAACAAAGTATAACTGACGCTTAAGCATCGGTTCATATCGTAAGTTAGATAAAATTCAAATAATCGTCATAGGGTGTAACAAGAAAGTGTATCCAATTAATCTATCATGTAATGAAACCAATTCTATAATAGGTGGCAAATCAAAAACATTCAAACCCCATTTCTTTACCAGTTTTGATTAATTACAAATCATAATTCACTACCACCCATACTTGTTCTTGGCGGTATTAATTTAGGGCTCAATTACATGTAAATAGGTAATTTTCTATGTACGCCTTTCATACATTGTGTATTTCATTGTATCTATGCTCGTTTATTCACTTATCTAATAACTGCTTTAGATTATATAAAAATCATTTTAATAACTTATTCATTCAGTTATTTATCCATTAACTCATTAGATTACTCATCCACTCTTTCTCTTTATTATTGGCTAAAGAGTTTGATTTTCGTACCTAAAAAGTAAATTAGTCCAATCAAATTCGTTTTTCATCTTCTGCGTTTATATGCCTCAGAGAATTGTTAAAGTGACAGAAGTTAAGTCGACGGGATGTATGAATTTAATAGGAATAATTGTGCAGGTCTCCAACTCAGTAATTCGACCATAGATGACCTTAAAAAATAATACAGCTCACAAAGTATAATTTACGTCTGGAAACAATTTCCTGGTTATTTGTCAAATAAAATGACTCTTCTTAAATTATTCCCTGGACAGCCATCTATGTTATAGGACCCATATATTTATGTGCAATCATGAAGAGCTCATTGGAAATACATCTTTTTTTCTCCTAACTTTTAAAAATGTCTAGACAAGATGTTTGTGAGAGAATCAGAATTAGGTCGGTGAAAGTGATAGCATAAGGGTCATTACAGATAGCTAGAAAACATATTCGTCTTAATTTCCTAACTGTACATAATAAACAAACAAACTGATACATCTTGGAACCAATTAAATTCTACTGAAAAAGATATAATTTACAAAGTTCAGAAGATCAACTTTCCGTATGTAAAAATAACTAAACACATACCTTCAATTCATTAGTTTTAGTTTGTAATCGACTAATTTCTTTCTTATACTCAGTGTTTTCATTATTCAGCTGATTTAATTCTTTTTTTATTTGGTTGATTTCTAATTGATGTGAATTGTATGCTGTTTGTTTTTCTTCTTGCAAAGCGCGAATTTCAGCTGCACTTGTTTGAGCATTTGACAGACTTTGCTTAGTCATTTCCTGAATCCCAGATTCCAACTGTGCATTCACTGATTTAAGACGAGCTAACTCTGCTTCCAGTTGCATCGACCGACCTATTTGTAAATCTAGCTTTTCACGTACATTTGAAGTTTCTTTGAGCATTTTCATTATCTATTTCACATAAAGGAGAATAAATATGATTTTAAAAAGAAGTCAGTTCACATCAAGACTGGTGTAGACTAAATTTTATGAGCACTTTAAAAAAGCTTTGTCCTAGTTTCACAAGCTAAGATTAACTGAAGTAAATTTATACCATGGAATTTGAAGGAAACATTACTTCATAACATTATCGTATGCAACGGATAAACAATACGTCCACATCTATCTCACTGTTGAGTTTATTTGCGTGAACCATCCTTTCCCTCTTCAGGACTGATCACCAACTATGATAAACACTCAGTGTCGTTCTGGTTTATAAAACCGATGAAGCAGTTATTAGACTCTACATCTTAACCAAAATATTCTACAAGAAATACAGGAGAAAACGTCAACGACCGAAATTTTTGCAAAACATTCATTCCTTCAGCCATTTTTTTACAGTCTATCTAATTACATTATCCCTCATATTCATCGATGAGCTTCCTGAAAATATTCTCTTCTCAGTTCATATGGAATGATGCAACATTTTCAACTATTTTTACCACTAAGTTCACTTTTCATTTCTTTTCTCTTTGAATTACACTGCTCATACTTTGCTGATAATATTAGTTGAGAAGGTTTCTGCACTATGTAGATGTTACTGATTGCTGTTAGATTGCTACAACAAGCATCTGATTAGATAAGTTTCACTTCCAATTTATATGCATTCAGTCAGTCAGTTCTATCACGCCTCTATCCAGTTACTATTCTTGTGGCATGTATCACATTTTACCTTGACAGACTCAACTATTCACTAGTAGATTATCGTCATATATTATGCAGTAGTGTGTTGCTTTGCAGCTTATTTAATAAACTGTTCGTGTTACGCCTCATGGACGAGCATGGGCCAATGACCAAGATTCTCCAACCAACTCTGTCCTGGGCTCTCCCTTTCAGGTATCTCCAATCAATATCCATTCTTTTGATGTCTGCCTCGATTCCCAATGCAATGTGTTCTTCGGTCTTCCTCTTTTCTGGTTCCCTTCTGGATTTCAAGCTAGGGCTTGCCTCGTGATACAGTCTGATGACTTCCGCAATGCATGTCTTACCCACAGCAACCATTCCGAATCTACTCTTCAGCTGAAAGTTAGTTCGTTCTCCACTATA